>MU699305.1:175856-189466 GCA_026770625.1 Nicotiana glauca | reverse complement strand
GAATGCCTAACACCTTCTCCCGGATTAATAGAATTCCTTACCTAGGATTTCTAGTTCGAAGACTGTAACAGAGTCAAACTTTCCTCGGTTCGGGATTAACTCGGTGACTTGAGACACCATTATATTCTCAAGTGGCGACTCTAAAACTTTAAAATAACTAATCCCGTTCCGACCGTCCTTTAATTGGAAAAACACTTTTTTGTTTATATCCCTTTTGCTGGGGCGTAAGCGCCATAAAAAAGAGGTGTGACAGTCGCCACCTAATGACAACATTCCAAACCCTCCCCCACCTCCTCCACGGGCAGCACACCGAGTGTTACCCAATGAAGGCTATACAATTACAATAGTCCCGCCCCGGATTAGGGCAACTAACTTTCAAATAACCAATGTCATGCTTACACTTTTGGAACAAAGGGGTTTCTTCACTGGAGATCCATACCAAAACTCTTATAGGCATCTCAAAGGTTTTGGTGACACGTGCTGGGGGAGAAAGCAAACTAATGTCTCTGAGGATGCGTTGAGGTTAAGGATTTTCCCATTTTCTCTAAGTTATAAGCTTTGGATTGGCTTGAGAGGTTGCCCAACCATTCCATACACACTTGTGATGAGTTAGTCGAGAAGTTCATCTTAAAGTTCTTTTCTCCGGGACATATGGAGATGCTAAGAGATGAGATTATTGCTTTTAAACAAGAGCCAAATGAACCGCTTCATGAGATTTGGGAGAGGTATCGGATGATGGTTAAAGAATGTCCGAATAATGATATGACTGAAGCCATGATCCAACAGACATTTTACCGGGGAATCAATACAATAAACCAATGTGTGGTTAACTAACTCGCAGGAGGGAACTTCTTGAACACGCCATATGCCGAAGCATGTGAAATACTTCATGAGATGGCAGATATCTCTTCGACATGGCAAAGTAGAGCTAATGTTCCAGAAGGTGACCCGGATATTATTCATTTACATAATGAGCTTCATGACCACGACCAAGCTATAGTCGAGTTGACTACTACCATGAACCAATTGGCCAAAGCTCATTTATAGCAAGTTCAAGGGCCAAAACAAGTGAATTCCATGGAAGGGGTGAATATGATGGTCAACAAAAGAAGGCAACGAGGTCAACAAGTTCAAAGCAATCCAGATCAATTTGAGAAGAATGATAGTGGGTACAATCAAGATGATGTATATCATGATCAAAGTGAAGAGGTTCAATATCTCAACAATCATCAAGGTCAACCGGGCAATGCTCGGAATTAACAACAATGGAGATCAAAGGGAAACCAAGGAAATTGGGGCAATCAAGGTCAACAAAGAAATTAGAATAGTGGCAACAACAACAACCAAGGCAATTGGGGGACCATCAACAATCCAAATTGGGCTAATCAAGGAAATCAAGGCAATTAGGGTGGCAACAACAATAGCAATTGGAACAACACTAATCAAGGGAATAGGGGGTTGGTCTTTCAAAGGCCCCCGATGTATCAACAACCAAACAATCCACCTCCATTTCCATAACAAGATCCTAGCTCTTCTAAAAATGAGATGGGACAGATTGAATACATGTTCGAGCAAATGATGAAGAAAAATGCCGACACTGATGCCTAATTGGACTCCCACAATACTTCTATCCGAAACATGGAAGTTCAACTTGGCCAAATTTGTCAAGCTTTGAATACTCGCCCTAAGGGGCACTACCAAGTGACATGGTAGTGAACCCCAACTGTTGGAACAATACGGGCCATGCTATGGCGGTGATTACAAGAAGTGGTAGAGGTGGAGTTGCTAGTACTTCTAATCCAAGAAAGATTTGTAGTGATGATGTGTTTGTGCAAGATGATGATGAGCAAAGCAATGATATACAAGTGAATGATGAAGTGAGGATAGAAATTGATGACAACATGGAGGAAGCACAAAATTAATGTGAACCTGTCTATGGAACATGTGATAGACATACCAAAAATGGTAGTGCCTAAAGCTAAGGCTCCTTTGCCAAGGCATCCTCCACCATATCCTCAAGGCTCGCAAAGCAAAACAATGAGAACCAATTCATGAAATTCATTGATATGATGAAAAGTTTGTCCATAAATGTGCCTTTGGTTGAAGCTCTAGAACAAATGCCGGGATATGCCAAGTTCATGAAAGACTTGGTAACAAAGAAGATGTCACGACCCTAATCCCGATTGTGATGGCGCCCAACACCATGCTAGGCAAGCCCGACCAATTCAACACTCAATCCCTTTTTATTAAAAATTCAATGCCGATTAACAGGATTTAATTACCAAACTGATGTGAATAGAAGTTTGAAATAAAGACGACATGTGCGGAAACCATAATAATAATCTCTACAAAAACCCACCGATCCGGTGCCACGAGTCAAAAGCCTCTAGTACACGAGCCTAATAGTCTGATACAAGAACAGTCTAAAAATACGGAAAAGTAAAGAAAGATAAAGGGAGAAATCGGGTTTGTAGACGCCATGCAGCTACCTCGATAACTCCGGTGAAATCTGAACTACAGAATAGCTCGAACTACGCCTCAGGAACACCTGGATCTGCACACACGGTGCATGGAGTAATGTGAGTACTCCGACCCAGTGAGTAATAAAAATAAATAATGACTGACAGTATGAAATCACGTAAAAGCACTAAGCAGTTCTATATCAAAGTAGTAAGAACATTTAAACAGCAAATAATGAGAAAAAAAAGTCAGGAAAAATTCCTTAAAACCAGTACTCATCTCATATACTCTTCACAATAACCAAATTCATAAGTATATCGCTGCGGCGTGCAGCCCGATCCGTATATCGCTGTGGCACACAACCCGATCCATAATAATAGTCGACTGCATTCACTGGGGATGTACAGACTCCGGAGGGGCTCCTACAGCTCGAGCGCTATATTGCTGCGGCGCGCAGCCTGATCCATATATATAAATATACACTTGTTGCGGCGTGCAGCCTGATCCGTATAAATATATTGCTGCGCTGTGCAGCCCGATCCATAACGTATAAAACATCCTCACTATTGGGTTCTCAACCCCTCTCAGTCAATATAAGCATAGCCTCTCGGGCATACTAACATAAGCTAGGGATCTCAACCCACATATTACCTTCATTTCGTATTAGCAATTTTGAAAGCCAATTCATATTATATTAATCAGTTAGAAATAGGACTGAGGGTATGATTTTAACAAGTAAAGTGAGGTCAGTCAGTAACAATGACCTTAAGGGTCCTACAGGTCGGCACAAGGCCCCAAACAGGGCAACTAGCCCAAATCATAATGATAATAATTAAATCTCAGTCAAAATACTGTAGAATCATCAATTGGGATGGACCAAGTCCCAATCCCCAGTTGTAACGGACCCTACGCTCATCATACTGCATGTGTCTCACCTTAACATAGCTCTACATTGTGAAATTTCGGGGTTTCAAACCCTCAAGACATCATTTATAATTACTACTCCCCTCAAGCCGGCTAAACTCTAGCTCGCTATGCCCTTGCCGCTCAAATCGACCTCCTCGCATGTCGAATCTGATCAAAACCACAAAAAATACGTCACAATATGCTAAGGAAACAATACCCAATCGAAAACAATCGAAAAATACCAAAAATCTCGAAATTAGCAAAATCCGAGCCCCGGGCCCACTTCTCAAATCTCAGAAATTTTCACATCAACGGGCTCCTTATCTCGCCACGAGTCTATACATATCAAGAACACTCAAATCCGAGCTCAAATGGCCCTTCAAATCCCAATTTAAAATTTCAAAAACTCAAGCCCTAGTTCTTCCCATTTTAGCCACGTTTCCATGAATTTCAAGGTTAATTTCGCATAACAATCACGTTTTTTGTTCATAAGACTCACCTCCAATCAATCCCAGTCGAAACCCACTTCAATTTCTCCCAAAAAGCTCTTAAAACGTTCAACAATGGAGGAAAATATGACTTAGCTCGCGGAGGAAATGTTATTAAAACCCTTCTGTCCAGTTGTCATTTTACCCTATGCGAACGCGAGAGCTTTCACGCGTTCGTGATGAACAAAACTTGCCTCTGACCAAATTACCCTTCGCAAACGTGGTGCCTTACCCGCGAATGCGATGCTTTTGCTATTACAACCACGCGAATGTGATCCTGATGCTACGAACGTGAAGAACAATGCCAACGGGGCCCAGGCCCCTCCTACGCGAACGCGAACGTGAAGCTCAACCCCATTTGCCTTCCGCGAACGCGAACGCTTAAATTCCTACCTTCCAAATAATTCTTCACGAATGCGAGGCCCTTTATGCAAACGCGAAGAGATAAATCTCTGCAACACTTGAAATGAAAAATCTGCAACTCCTCAAGCCAAAAAAATGATCCGATTGACCAACCGAAACTCACCCGAGGCCCTCGGGACCTCAACCAAAAGCACCAACACCTACCATAACATCATTCAAACTTGTTCCAATCATTAAAACACCTCAAAAAGCACTAAAAGCATCAATTCTCATCGAATTCAAGCTTAAGTTCTTCAAAAACTTCCGAAATACGCATTCGATCAAAAACCTAATCAAATCACCTCTGAATGACCTGAAATTTTACACACACATCCCAAATCACTTAACGAAGCTACAAAAACCCTCAAAATTCCATTTCGACCCTCGGATCAAAATCTCACCTATCAACCAGAATTCGCCAAAATACTAACTTCGCCAATTCAAGCCTAATTCTACGCCGGACCTCCAAAATTTCTTCCTATCACACTCCTAAGTCTCAAATCATCCCCCGAAGCTAACCGAACAATCGGAAATCACGTTCGAGTCCTCTAACACATAAGTCAACATCCGATTGACTTTTCCAAACTAAGATTTCCTTAAAGAGACTAAGTATCTCATTTTCTTCTAAAATCAATCCGAACCAACACATTCACACAAGACACTGATAATGAAGCATAAAGAAGTAGAAAATAAGGAAAACAGAACGGTGACTCATGAGACGACAGGTCGGGTCGTCACATCCTCCCCAACTTAAACAAACACTCATCCTCGAGCGAGTCAAGAAACATACCTGAAGCATCAAATAGGTGAGGGTATCTCCTCCACATCTCCCGCTCGGCCAGGTAGCCTCCTCCACGGGCCGACCTCTCCACTGAACCTTCACCGATGCAACATTCCTTGACATCAACTTTCGAACCCGACGATCCAAAATGGCTGCTGGCTCTACATCATAAGTCAAATAACCCTCTAACTGAACTGTACTAAAATCCAGAACATGGGACATGTCTCCAATATACTTCTGGATCTCAGAAACATGAAAGACTGGATGCACGCTCGACAAGCTGGGTGGCAAGGCAAGCTCATAATCCACCTCCCCAATCCTCCTAAGTACCTCAAAAGGCCCAATGAATCGCGGACTCAACTTCCCTTTCTTTCCGAATCTCATAACCCCCTTTGTGGGTGAAACCTTCAACAGGACCTTCTCACCAACCATGTAGGATACATCGCGAACCTTCCTGTCTGCATAGCTCTTCTGTCACGACTGTGCTGTGCGGAGTCTCTCCTAAATCACCTTCACCTTCTCTAATGCATCCTGGACCAAATCTATCCCCAATAGTCTAGCCTCACCGGGCTCGAACCAACCAACTGGAGATCTACATCGCCTCCCATATAAAGCCTCATACGGAGCCATCTAAATGCTCGACTGGTAGCTGTTGTTGTAGGCAAACTCTGCAAGTGCTAGAAACCGATCCCATGACCCTCCAAAGTCAATAATGCAGGCGCGTAGCATATCCTCTAATATCTGAATGGTGGCCTCGTCTATCTGAGGGTGAAAGGTTGTGCTTAACTGTACCTAAGTACCCAACTCTCGCTGAACAGTCTGCCAAAACTGCAAAGTAAACTGAGTGCCCCGATCTGATATAAGGGAGACTGGGACACCATGCACCCGAATCATCTCCCGAATATAAATCTCTGCCAGCCGCTCTGATGAATAAGTAGAACGAATAAGAATGAAGTGCGCGGACTTGGTCAACCTGTCTACAATCACCCAAATAGCATCAAATTTTTCAAAGTCCGTGGGAGTCCGGTAACGAAATCCATAGTGATCTTCTCCCACTTCCAATCATGAATAATCATCTGCTGATGCAAGCCACCCGGTCTCTGATGCTCATATTTCACCTGCTGACAATTGAGACACCAAGCTACAATTTCCACAATATCTCTCTTTATCCTCCGACACCAATAGTGCTGTCTAAAATCCTGATACATCTTCGCGGCACCCGAATGAATGTGATACCGCGAGCTGTGGGCCTCCTCCAACATCAACTCCCGAAGCCCATCCACATTGGGCACGCAGATCCGGCCCTTCATCCGCAACACACCATCATTACCAATGGTCACGTCTCTGGCATCATCGAGCTGAACTCTGTCCTTAAAGAGAAGCAAATGCGGATCCTCATACTGGCACTCTCTAACGCGATACAAGAAAGACCGAGAAACCACATAAGCGAACACCCGACTAGGCTGTGAAATATCTAGTATCACTAACCGATTGGCCAAGGCCTGAACATTACCTAGAAAGGGCCTCTCCCCAACTGGAATATACGACAAACTCCCCATACTCACTACCTTTTGGCTCAAAGCATTGGCCACTACATTGGCCTTCCCTGGGTGATACAAAATAGTAATATCATAATCCTTCAGTAACTCTAGCCATCTCCGCTACCTCAAATTAAGATCCTTTTGGTTGAACAAATGTTGAAGCCTGCGATGATCTCTGAATACCTCACAAGATATGCCATACAAGTTATGCCTCCAAATCTTCAATGCATGAACTATGGCAGCCAACTCCAAATCATGGACAGGGTAGTTCTGCTCATGGGGCTTCAACTAACAAGAAGTATAAGTAATAACTCTACCCTCCTACATCAATACACAGCCAATCCCAAATCGCGAAGCATCACAATACATTTGATGAACAATGTATTTCGACCTTATCGAGATTCGTTCGTTATTGTTTTCATTGATGATATTCTGCTGTACTCGCGTAGTCAGGAGGAGCACGGGCAACATTTGTGAGTTGTATTGCAGAGATTAAGGGAGGAGAAGCTTTATGCAAAGTTCTTCAATTGTGAGTTTTGGTATAATTCAGTGGCTTTCTTGGGACACGTGGTGTCTAGCGAGGGTATTCAGGTTGACCCAAAGAATATAGAGGCAGTTCAGAGTTGGCCCAGACCATCCTCAGCCACAAAGATTCGTAGTTTTCTCGGATTGGCAAGCTATTATCATCGGTTTGTTTAGGGATTTTCCTCCATTGTATCGCCCTTGACCAAGTTGACTCAGAAGGTTGCTTCATTTGTATGGTCGGACGAATGTGAGGAGAGGTTTTAGAAGCTTAAGACAGCTTTGATTGCAGCTCCAGTATTGTTTTGCCTATCAGCTTCGGGTTCATATACCGTGTATTGTGATGCTTTGTAAGTGGGGATTGGCTGTGTATTAATGTAGGAGGGTAGATTTATTGCTTATGATTCTCGTCAGTTGAAGCCCCATGAGCAGAACTACCCTGTCCATGATTTGGAGTTGGCTGACATAGTTCATTCATTGAAGAATTGGAGGCATTACTTGTACGGTGTATCTAGTGAGGTATTCACTGATCATCCCAGTCTTCAGTATTTGTTCAAGAAAAAGGATCTTAATTTGAGGCAGCGGAGATGGCTAGAGTTACTGAATGATTATGATATTACTATTCTGTATCACCCAGGGAAGGCCAATGTAGTGGCCGATGCTTTGAGCCGAAAGGTAGTGAGCATAGGTAGTTTGGCGTATATTCCAGTTGCGGAGAGGGCCTTTGTAGTTGATGTTCAGGCCTTGGCCAATCGGTTGGTGAGACTAGATATTTTGGAGCCTAGTCGGGTGCTGGTTTGTGTGGTTTCTCGGTCTTCCTTGTATGATCGCATCAGAGAGTGCCAATATAAGGATCCGCATTTGCTTGTCCTTAAGGATAGGGTTCAGCACGATGATACCAGAGACGTGACCATTGGTGATGATAGTGTGTTGAGGATGAAGGGCCGGATCTGCGTGCCCAACATGGATGGGCTTCGGGAGTTGATATTGGAGGAGCCCCATAGCTCGCGGTATTCCATTCATCCGAGTGCCGCGAAGATGTATCAGGATCTTAGACAACACTATTGGTGGCAGAGGATGAAGAGAGATATTGTGGAGTTTGTAGCTCGCTGTCTCAATTGTCAGCAGGTGAAATATGAGCATCAGAAATCGGGTGGGTTGCATCAGCAGATGATTATTCCTGAGTGGCAGTGGGAGAGGATCACTATAGATTTTGTTACCGGAATCCCACGGACTTTGAATAAATTTGATGCTATTTGTGTGATTATAGACTGGCTGACCAAGTCCGCGCACTTCATTCCTATTTGTACTACTTATTTTTCAGAGCGGCTGGCAGAGATTCATATTCGGGAGGTGGTTCGATTGCATGGAGTCCCACTCTCCATTATATCAGATCGGGGCACTCAGTTTACTTCGCAGTTTTGGCAGACTGTTCAGCCATAGTTCGGTACTCAGGTACAGTGGAGCACAACCTTTCACCCTTAGACAGACGGGTAGTCCGAGCGCACCGTTTAGATATTAGAGGATACGCTATGCGCCTGTGTTATTGACTTTGGAGGGTTATGGGATCGTTTTCTACTACTTGCACAGTTTGCCTAAAATAATAGCTACCAGTCGAGCATTCAGATGGCTCCATATGAGGCTTTATATGGGAGGCGATGTAGATCTCCAGTTGGTTGGTTCGAGCCCGATGAGGCTAAACTATTGGGGAGAGATTTGGTCCAGGATGCATTAGAGAAGGTGAAGGCGATTCAGGAGAGACTCCATACAACACAGTCACGATAGAAAAGTTATGCAGACAGGAAGGTTCGTGATGTATCCTACATGGTTGGTGAGAAGGTCCTGTTGAAGGTTTCACCCACAAAGGGGTTTATGAAATTCGGAAAGAAAGGGAAGTTGAGTCCGCAGTTCATTTGGCCTTTTGAGGTACTTAGGAGGATTGGGGAGGTGGCTTGTGAGCTTGCCTTGCCAACCAGCTTGTCGAGCGTGCATCCAGTCTTTCATGTTTCTATGCTTTGGAAGTATATTGGAGACCCGTCCCATGTTCTGGATTTCAGTATGGTTCAGTTGGAGGGTGATTTGACTTATGATGTAGAGCCAGTAGCCATATTGGATCGTTAGGTTCGAAAGTTGAGGTCAAAGGATGTTGCTTCGGTGAAGGCGCAGTGGAGAGGTCAGCCCATAGAGGAGGCTACCTCGAAGATCGAGCGGGAGATGCGGAGCAGATACCCTCACCTATTTGAGGCTTCAGGTATATTTCTTGACTCGATCGAGGACGAGCATTTGTTTAAGTTGGGGAGGATGTGATGACCAGACTCGTCGTCTCATGAGTCCCGCTCCGTTTTCCCCATTCTTTACTTCTTTATGCTTCATTATCAGTGTCTTGTGTGAACGAGTTGGTTTGGATTGATTTTAGAAGAAAATGAGACACTTAGTCACTTTAAGGAAAGCTTAGTTTGGAAAAGTTAACCGGATGTTGACTTATGTGTTAGAGGGCTCGGACGTGATTTCCGATGGTTCGGTTAGCTTCGGGGGATGATTTGAGACTTAGAAGTGTGATCGGAAGAAATTTTGGAGGTCCGGTGTAGAATTAGGCTTTAATTAGCGAAGTTAGTATTTTGGCGAATTCCGGTTGATAGGTGAGATTTTGATCCGAGGGTCTAAATGGAATTCCGAGAGTTGCTGTAGCTTCGTTAAGTGATTTGGGATGTGTTTAAAATTTCAGGTCATTAGGAAGTGATTTGGTTAGGTTTTTGGTCGAATGCGTATCGGAAGTTTTTGAAGAACTTATGCTTGAATTCGTTGAGAATTGATGGTTTTAGTGTTGTTTGAGGTGTTTTAATGATTGGAACAAGTTTGAATGATGTTATGGGAGGTGTTGGTGCTTTTGGTTGAGGTCCCGGGGGCCTCGGGTGAGTTTCGGATGGTCAATCGGATCATTTTTTGGCTTGAGGAGTTGCAGATTTTTCATCTCAAGTGTTGCAGAGATTTATCTCTTCGCGTTCGCGAAGAAGGATTTGGAAGGCAGGAATTTAAGCCTCCGGGTTCGCGTTAGAGGCTCGCGTTCATGGAAGGCAAAGGGGGTTGAGCTTCGCCTTCGCGTCAACACGTTCGCGTTCGCGTAGGAGGGGCATGGGCCCCGTTGCTATTGTTCTTCGTGTTCGCGACATCAGGCTCGCGTTCGCGTGGTTGTAACAGCTAAAGCATCGCGTTCACGGGTAAGCTCCGCGTTCGCGAAGGGTAATTTGGTCAGAGGCAAGTTTTGTTCATCGCGAACGCGTGAGAGCTCTCGCGTTCACATAGGGTAAAATGTTAGCTGGACAGAAGGGTTTTAATAACATTTCCTCCGCGAGCTAAGTCATATTTTCCTCCATTGTTGATCATTTTAAGAGATTTTTGGGAGAAATTGAAGAGGGTTTCGACTGGGATTGATTGGAGGTGAGTCCTATGAACTAAAAACGTGATTAGTATGTGAAATTAACCTTGAAATTCATGGAAACTTGGCTAAAATGGGAAGAACAAGGGCTTGAGTTTTTGAAATTTTAAATTGGGATTTGAAAGGCCATTTCAGCTCGGATTTGAGAGTTCTTGATATGTATAGACTCGTGGCAAGATAAAGAGCCCGTTAATGTGAAAATTTCTGAGATTCGAGAAGTGGGCTCGGGGCTCGGGTTTTGCTAATTTCGTGATTTTTGGTTATTTTTGATTATTTTCGATTGGGTATTGTTTTCTTAGCATATTGTGACATATTCATTGTGGTTTTGATCAGATTCGACACGCGAGGAGGTCGATTTGAGAGGTAAGGGCATAGCGAGCTAGAGTTTAGCCGGCTTGAGGTGAGTAATGATTATAAATGATGTCTTGAGGGTTTGAAACCCTTGAATTTCACAACGTAGTGTTATGTTGAGGTGAGACACACGCGGTATGATGAGCGTGGGGTCTGTTACCACTGGGGAATTGGACTTGGTCCATCCTGATTGATGATTCTACTGTATTTTGACTGAGATTTAATTATTATCATTAAGATTTGGGCTAGTTGCCGTGTTTGGGGCCTTGTGCCGACCTCTAGGAACCTTAGGGGCATTGTTACTGGTTGACCCCACTTTACTTGTTAAAATCATACCCTCAGTCATGTTTCTAACTGATTAATATAATATGAACTGGCTTTCGAAATTGCTAATCTGAAATGAAGGTAATATCTGGATTGAGATCCCTAGCTTATATTAGTATGCTCGAGAGGCTATGCTTATATTGACTGAGAGGGGTTGAGAACCCAATAGTGAGGATGTTGGATACGTTATGGATCAGGCTGCACGCCGCAGCAAGTGTATATTTATATATATGGATCGGGCTGCGCGCCGCAGCAATATAGCGCTTGGGCTGTAGGAGCCCCTTCGGAGTCTGTACACCCCCAGTGAGCGCAGTTGACTATTAATGGATCGGGCTGTGCGCCACGGTGATATACGGATCGGGCTGCATGTCGTAGCAATATAATTATGAATTCGGTTATTTTGAAGAGTATATGAGATGAGTACTAGTTTTAAGGAATTTTTCCTGACTTTTTTTTTCTCATTATTTGATGTTTAAATGTTCTTACTGCTTTGATATAGAGCTGCTTAGTGCTTTTACATGATTTCATACTATCAGTCATTATTTATTTTTATTACTCAATGGGTCAGAGTATTCACATTACTCCCTGCACCGTGTGTGCAGATCCAGGTGTTCTTGAGGCGTAGTTCAAGCTATTCTGTAGTTCAGATTTCACCGGAGTTATCGAGGTAGCTTCAAGGCGTCCGCAGACCCAATTTCTCCCTCTATCGTTCTTTACTTTTCCGCATTTTTAGAGTGTTTTTGTATCAGACTATTGGACTCATGTACTAGAGGATTTTGACTTGTGACACCGGATTGGTGGGCTTTTTTAGAGATTATTATTATGGTTTCCGCACATTTCATATTTATTTCAGACTTCTATTCACATCAGTTTGGTAATTAAATCTTGTTAATCAGCATTGAATTTTTAATAAAAAAGGATTGAGTGTTGAATTGGTCGGGCTTGCCTAGCATGGTGTTGGGCGCCATAACGACCGGGGTTGGGGTCGTCTCAAAAGAGATCCATGAACTGTGAAACGATTAATATAACACATCAAGTGAGTGTCATTGTGTATCCCATGGCTCCAAAGTTAGAAGATACTGGTACCTTTACAATCCCATGCAGTATTGGTAGTACCAATTTTGCCAAAGCTTTGTATGACTTGGGAGAAAATATTAACTTGATGCCATATTCTGTGTTCAAGACATTGGGGATTGGGCAACCAAGACCAACTTCCATGAGGTTGCAATTGAAGAATAGAACAATGAAGAGGCCATTGGGTATAATTGATGTTGTGCTAGTTCGGGTCGACAAGTTCATACTTCCCGCAGACTTTGTGATACTTGAATGTGAGGTTGAATACGAGGTGCCAATCATATTAGGGAGACCTTTCCTAGCCACAGGGAAGGCCTTAGTTGATGTGGAAGCTGGGGAGGTCACCTTCTAGGTGAGCGATGAAAAAGTTGTGTTCCATGTTTGCAAGTCAATGAGGCAGCCTAATAACAACGAAGTGTGTTTTTTTGTGGATCTTGTGACCGAAGTGATTTATGAAGATACAAGTGATACGATTAATGTGGAAGACCCATTGGAAGCTGTGTTATTGAATCATGATGTGGATGATGATGATGAAGGCTTGGTGGAATATGTCAATGCTTTGCAAGGAATGAGTTCATATACATATGAGCCCCAGAAACTTTCCCTTGATTTTGAGAACCGGAAGACTCCATAAACAAATCCCTCAATCGATGAGCCTCCAATATTAGAGATGAAGCATTTTCCTTCACACCTTAGGTATGAGTTCTTAGGCCCTTGTTCCTGTAACGACCCGACCCATCGTCTCAGGTATTTTTGCCCCGTTTTCCCCGTCTTATGCTTCTATATGTTTCATTACATGTGTTTGGTGAATTTGAAGTAATTCGGATAGAGTTTGGTTAGAAATGAGACACTTAGTCTCTTTTAAGAAAACTTAAGTTGGAAAAAGTCAACCGGATGCTGACTTATGAGTTAGAGGGCTCAGAATTGAATTCCAATGATTCGGTTAGCTCCGGGTGATGATTTAAGGCTTAGGAGCACAATCGGAAGTAATTTTGGAGGTCCGGTGAAGAATTTAGCCTATTTTGGCGAAGTTGGAATTTTGGCGAATTCCAGTTGATAGATGATATTTTGATCCGGGAGTCGGAATGGAATTCTGAGAGTTTCAGTAGCTTTGTTAGGTGATTTTGGATATGTCTGCAAATTTTTAGGTCATTCGGACGTCGTTTGGTTGGGTTTTGGATCGAATGCGAATTTTGGAAGAAGTTGAGAAATTTAGGCTTGAATCCGTCGTGATTTGATGATTTTTGTGTTAAAGGACGTGTTTTTATGATTGGAACAAGTTCGTATGATGTTTTGGAGTGGGTTGGTGTTTTTGGTTGGGGCCC
>MU699305.1:144901-160594 GCA_026770625.1 Nicotiana glauca | reverse complement strand
GATATGTGAGGAGGCTTTCAGGCCTCGAGTGTTATGTGTGCATATGCATATACATGCATGGATCGAACTGCACGCCACAGTAGCATATTGCATGGATCGGACTGCACGCCGCAGTAATGTATTATATGGATCAGACTGCACACCGCGGTGATATGTTATGTGGATCGGACTGCACGCCGCAGTATTATTGCGCTTGGGCTGTAGGAGCCCCTCCGGAGTCTGTACACACCCCCAGTGAGCGCAGGGTACCTATGGATCGGGCTACGCGCCGTAGCGGTCATATGCATTGCATTGCATTCATGCACCCACTCCTGTTTGCACTACGTGGCATGACATTTAGCACTCATATATCATTGGCATACATATTATTACTGGCCTTGTTGACCAGATAATCTAGTGTTACTTGTTATGGAGTGCTGAGCCCGAGGGGCTGATATTGTGCTTGGTGAGTTGGGAATGCTGAGCCCGAGATGGCTGAGGTTGTACTTGGTGAGTTGAGAGTGAGCCCGCGGGGCTGATACTGCACTGAGAGGTTGATACTAAGCCCAAGGGGCAGATTTCTGACTGTTTTCCTACTTGTTGAAACTTATTTTGCAACTGTTGAAAAGACATACTTTCAAAAGAGATTTTTTACTGAGCTTGAGGTTTTCTAAAGTATTTTCTCGATGTTACGGTTTTACTATCTTTCTCGGAGGGTTTTACTGTCTTTTATAGCATTTTGGTGCGCCCATACGTGTTTTCTTATCGCTCAGTTATTATTCTCTCCTACTACCACTAAGTTGGAAGTACTCACTTTGCTCCCTGCACCTCGCGTGTAGTTGCAGGTACTGTTTCACCCGGTAGCGTGTTAGTAGCGAATTGAAGGTATTTCTATCGTAGCTAAGCAAGGTGACCGCCGGCGTTCGCGGCACCGAGAGTCTTCTCCTTCTTGTTTTCCAGATTTTACTCTATGTATTATATATTTTAAATTGTAATATGGATCCTCCTAGATGCTCGTGACTTGTGACACCCCGGTCGGGCTGTATTGGGCTGTATTCATTTTGATAAGTATCATAAATTCATATTAGATTAACTGCTTTAAGTGGTGTTCTGAGATGGTCTGGCTGGCCTTGTCTTCACGAGAGGCGCCATCACGACCGCGTTCGGGAATTGGGTCATGACAGTTCCACTTTACCTGTTATTATTTCCTCATGCTTAATTAACGTGCAGGTATATTCCACCCTTGCGGTGCTCCAAAAGAGGAAAAAGGCAATAGGTTGGACATTGGCGGACATTTGGGGTATAATCCTCGCCTTTTGCATGCACAAAATCATATTAGAGGAGGATGCCAAACCTTCCGTGGAACATCAAAGAAGGTTGAATGCGGCCATGCAAAAGGTAGTCAAGAAGGAAGTCATCAAATGGTTGGATGATGGGGTTGTCTACCCTATTTCGGATAGTTCATGGACTTCACCGGTGCAATGTGTCTCGAAGAAGGGGGCATGACCATGATTACAAATAACAACAATGAGTTGATCCCCACAAGAAATGTGACTGGTTGGAAGGTATGCATGGATTATAGAAAGCTCAACATAGTGATTCGGAAAGACCTTTTTCTGCTTCCATTTCTTGATCAAATGTTGGATAGTCTAGCCGGACATGCTTATTATTGCTTCTTGGATGGGTATTCCAGATATAACCAAATTTTTATTGTACCTGAAGACCAAAAGAAGACCACTTTCAGTTGTATGTACGACATATTTGCATTCTCAAGGATGTCGTTTGGTTTATGTAATGCACTAGCTATATTTTAGTGGTGTATGATGGCAATATTCACGGATATGGTAGAGGACTTTATCGAGGTTTTCATGGATGATTTCTCTATTGTGGGGGATTCTTTTGAATAGTGTTTGGATAATCTTGATAAAGTATTGGCATATTGTGAAGAAACTAACGTGGTGCTTAATTGGGACAAGTGTCATTTTATGGTTGAGGAGGGAATTGTCCTCGGCCATCAGATCTCCAAGAATGGTATTGAAGTGGATAAAGCAAAAATCGAAGTGATATCAAAACTACCTCCTCCTACTTTTTTCAAAGGAGTGAGGAGCTTTCTAGGCCACACGGACTTTTACCGTCGGTTCATCAAGGATTTCTCAAAGGTGATGAACCTCTTGTGCAAGTTGTTGGAAAAAGATGAAAAATTTGTGTTCAATGATGATTGTATGAAGGCATTTGAGCTACTCAAGTATAAGTTGACCACCACTCCCATCATTACCGCACCAAATTGGAACTTACCATTTGAGCTCATATGTGATGCTGGTGATGTGGCGGGAGAAGCGGTATTGGGGAAAAGAATCAACAAGATATTCCATCTAGTCTACTATGCTATTAAAACCATAAATGACGTCCAAGTCAACTATACACTGACCGAGGAAGAACTCTTAGCCATTGTCTTTGCTATGGAAAAGTTTCGCCCGTATCTCATAGGTACCAAAGTGATTGTGCAGGCAGTGGGGAAATCGATGCCAAAATCATAGAGAACCCTACAGAGGCACACTACTCTAAAGTATGGGACAATACCTCCTAACATAACTTGTACCTTCACACTAGGTACTCTCTCGATTGTTGTGGCTGCTGACGCTAAGACTGACCCTAACAGCCCAGATAACCACTGTGATAGCTCTGAATCGGTGGTGCACTGATAGGAGCTGAAGGTGCACTATGGGCTAGCTCCTCAATATGAGACCCATAAGAACCAAGGTTACCCGAAGCGGTGGGTGCTACCTGAAGCGCTGACTTAATCGACCTATAAAGATGGTCTCTACCAAATGAACCTCTACCTCCATCAATGAATCTCCTCGCCGTCTCTCTATCAGTAGGAATCAAGATAGCTTCAGGCGGGCTAGATTAACAAATCTGGTCTCATACAGGGAAACAGTCATGCTACCCTGCTAGGGCGCTCGAACTGTTCTGCAATACTAATCTCTAATGGTAAAAGGTATGAACTTATCTAGAAATAGCTATGAAAATTGATCCTAAGTGAGTCATGGTGAACCTGCTGGTCTACTCCGCTCATAATGCTACCACCACCTCTAGGTAGAACCAGTCATCTAGAATAGTGCAAAGTCAACTCCATTGGACTCCACAATACCCATGTTGCGTAACACCTCGTGGCAACGGTCTAAATAATTCGGTGGTCCTCAAAAGGTTTACCACCAAAATGAATAGGAGAGAGCTTGTAAATTTATCCGATCTCATCAATCTCTCAAAATACATCACAGGCCTCACCCCAGGCTGTGTACCAATAAAGGGTGAGACTGCCCCAATTACTGAAACCACCAGAGTCTAGTACAAGGGAACCATCTGCTCTGGGTGTGAGTGGCAGGAGTCTGCGCTCCTACCCCAGCCTGAGAGATAGCTGGGTTTGTAGGTAATGCTACGGGCTGGGCCACACTCTCAATAAGGCCCAGTAAGTGGACATGGGCGTCCTAAAATATGGGAGTATCAATGAATCCCTCCAAGACCTGAGCGGGTCCGAACGGGCATGTCCTCCTCAAGCTCGATCTGAGTCTTTGCAATGAGTGCCGCTGCACGTGCTCTAGGCTAAGCTCTCCTCGGCCCCGGTCCCTGTCCCTGGTAGTGGTTGCAACATAGTGCTCTAGCTCCTACCCGGCTGTAGATGTGGTGCGTGTTCTCACTATTTGTGAGAGAACAAAAACAAAATAGTTCAAACTTCAGTAATAGAAAAAAGTCACACGATAGAGAAATAAAGAAGTGAAATTTTCCTAAAGCCTTATCACATCTAAAAGATAAGTACAGACGTCTCGTTACCAATCCTCCAGTACACTCTACTAAGCTTTCTTATAACTAATGAGACCTAAGTAACCTAGTGCTATGATACCAATTCACCATGACCCGGAATCCCAACCTCGGGGCCGTGATGATGCCTAACATTCCCCGTGTTAGGCTAGCCAACTTTAGCTAATTGCTTAACTAGTTTTAACAATGTTAATTGTAACATTAATAAAAAGAAACATCGATATTCTAAATAAGATATAATAAATACCATGAAGCGTAGTCTAAACATATCTCAGAAATCTGGGGTATCGAATGCATGGGCATATAGAGTAATACATATAAAGTCTGAACAAAATACAACTGTATAAAAGAAGGTAAATAAGAATAGTTAAACGGCTCATGAAAGCGAAATAATATATTAGAGTACATCGAATAATAGTCGGACAATAAAAGCAGGTAAAACATGTGACAAATAGAATATACAATTAAGGCAAGTAGGAACAAGTAGAGGTACGCAGATTATTGAGTTAAGTAATAGGTTAACAAGTACAACATACATTTCAAGTATAAACATGCGACAACTAAAGCATATAACAAGATATAACATGGAATAATGAAGACATAGAAATAAAAAATCGAATCTCGCATTCTAGATTCCTTGACGGTGTATATAGACTCGTCACCTGGCATATACATCATTTTCCCACATAATTTAGACACAACACTTACCTCTTTCCTATATCTAATCAACACTCAATCACGACCATTCCTTTAGAATTAGCCTCCAAACTAGTCCTATAGTTCAAATAATTTAAAATAAGCTTTAGAAACTACCCACACGTGAAAAAAATTAAATCTTTAATGGATTTAGAAAAAGTCAACAAAAGTCAATCCCGGTTCTGTTCGGTCAAAATTCGAGTCCAAGAGTAGATATCCACTACCCATAACATCACTAGTCCATATATATGTTTTGTTTCAAAATCCGAGTCCAATTCGACTCACAAATCTCAAATTTTCATTTTTCAAAATATAGAAAAAAACCCAAAATTTCTCTTAGATTCTCATGATAGTAGATGAAAATTCTCTCTCCAAATCGCCTCATACCGAGTCTAGGGTTGTAATATAGGAGAAATGAGATCAAATCCCGACTTCCCAGCCCTTATGTTCAGGTCCATATTTTGCAATTGTGACAATTGCGAACCCTCGCAACTGCGAAGAAGGACTTACAATTGTGTCCCTAACATCCTAAAGGGATGTTGAAAATGCTACATTGGCTTTGCATTTGTGAAGCCTATTCCCAAACGCAAATGTGGCCAAACGGTGGCAAATGCGAAACTACCCAGCACAAGTACTACTTCGCAATTAGAATCTAGGTATCGCAAATGTGACACCTGGGACCCCCTGCTATGATCGCAATTGCGACACCCAAGGCATTAGCACTCCGGCAAACCTTATCTAGCTGAAAACTATTCTGAAACTCACTCGATCCCTTAGGGATCCAAACCAAACATCTACACAAGTCTAGAAACATCATATGAACTTGCTCCCATGATAAAAATAAAAGAATAAAATCTAGAACTAGAACTATGAATCAAACATCAAAATGCATGAAATTCAAAATAAAACTCAAGAACCTCTTGAATCACAACAAAGCATCCGAACCCTATCAAACCAACTTTGAATTGCCCAAATTTTTTAGGCAAGCTTCAGATAAAAAAACAAAACTATTCCAAGCTACAGAATCAAAATCCGAACCCGATAACCATAAATTCAACCTACCGTCATACCTAGGAGATTTCCAAACATTCAAATTGCTAACTTTCGGAAAAATAAGTAATATCAAACTAGGGACCTGCGATTTTAATTTTGGGTATACTCCCAAGTCTAAAATCACAATTCGGACCTACCTGAATGGTCAAAATATAACAAACCAGGGTCATTTACCCAGCATGTTGACCATAGTCAGCTAAAGTTGTTTTTGAAGACAAATTCACATTTTTTTCAACGTCAGATGCAAAAACTTTTTGTAATACTATGGACTGCGCATACAAATAAAGAAACATCAAATGAAGCTATTAGAGATCTCAGAACACAGAAATAAGGTCTAGTACTCAAAAAAACCTATCGGGTCACACATTCTCCACCTCTAAAAGAAGCATTCGTCCTCGAAGTGACATAGAAAAGTACTTGTACTAGTAAAAAGGTGTGGGTATCTACTCTGCATATCGAACTCGGACTCCCACGCAGCTTCCTCGATCGGCGGACCTCTCCATTGCACTTTCATAGAAGGGAAATTCTTAGATCTCAACTTTCAAACCTGCCGGTCTAGAATAACCCTGGCTCCTCTTAGGCCAAATTTTTATAAATCTTAACCGTGCTGCAGTCTAGAACATGGGAGCTATCCTTATGATATTTTTGAAGGATGGAATATGCTATACCGGATGTACTCATGATATATAAGGATGCAATACAAGCCTATAGGCAACCTCCCAAACTGTATCACACCTAGAATCCCAACCTCGAGGCCATGATGATGCCTAACATTCCACTTGCTAGGCCAACCAACGTTAGCTAATTGCTTAACTAGTTTTAATTATTTTAATCCAAACATTAATAATAAGACAATGTTATAGTCTGAATTAGATATGATAAATACCATGCAGTTGTTGATACCATGTGCACATGCATTATCATTGGATTTACAAGCATGCACAAGTATTTTTAATAATTTTTCTATAATTTTAAGGGATTTAAATCAACTTATTTTTTGTAGTTTTTATTATATAAATATCCAATAATTACCTTTCATATTATTTTTATGATGATTTAATCATCTAAATTTATCATTTATGCCAAAATAGTGTTTAAATATTTTTAGTGCATTTTTTATAATTACATTTGCATTGCTTGGCTAAATTGCACATCTTTGCAATAATAGCCCATATTAGTGTATAATTACATTACTTATGCAAAAAATGATCTTTAATATTTCTTAAAAAAAATGTTAAATATCTATTTTAAATCATTTACTTCACAAAGGAAATTTTTGGTATTCATTTATTATTTTTATAAATTATTTATTTGTTAAAATTGGGTATTTAAAATCGAGCCCATTTTTATTTAAATTCAGACTAACCCCTAGCCCAATTACTTGAAATACACCAGCCTAGCATCCCAGCCCAAACCAAATGACCCCTAACCCAATAACCAACCGGTACCCGTTTTTATACCCGAACCATACCTTTTTTAATCCTGCCCGTTGATCTTTCAAGATCAACAGCCCCTGCTCACCCTTCCCTTTTAATTAACCACTCCTAACCCTAATTTGCCCATTCTTTACCATCTGCCGTCCTTAAACTCCAAAACGCTCTCTTCGTCTCTGAAACCCTAGCGCCGTAATCCAGTTTTCCCCTTCCATTCCAACTCAGAGATGGAATCCATAGATGATTTCCTTACCTTATTGGCCATCTCCTATTTCTGGTTAACCGATTATAGTATTACATAATCACTTGCATAACATGGCAAGTGGATCTCTCTTGATTTGAACCAAATTTGGTTCGAACCTTCACTTCTTTTCATCTATGTTCATTCTTTGTCTCTTTATGGTTTGAATCTCTGAGATTTTCTCAATTCTTCATTTACCCTAAAGCTAGGGTTCAGATCTTTCAAGATTTTTTTGTAGTTTTTCTATTTTTTGTTAAATATTTCTCTAACATTTCCGTATATCTATCTATGTGCATCTTTACTATGATTTTCGTAGATACTTCTGACTAATATTTTCCCTAAAAGTTAGGGCTTTTGATTCATAAAAAATGAACCAAATCTGATTCAATCTTTGATGTTGCTATGAATCTTTGTTATAGCTTTGCCTTTGATTATTTCCGTCAATTTTACTTGCCCTAAAAGGTAGGGTTTTTCGATTCTTTATTTCATTTTTCCTTCACTGAATCTGTCTATCTTTATGATTTTGCCGTTAATTATTGACCAATTTCACTTACCCTAAACTTAGGAGTCTGTTATTTACCAAATTTGTTTGAGCCCTTAATTACCGTGTTAAAATCCCTGACTATATGTTCTACGGGTCTATGCACTTGTTACTTCTGGCTTACCTTAAATAATGCTCTGAGTTTTCTTTCCTTAATTAAACGTTAGGTGCTTTCCTTGATTGATTATTAACTTATTTGTGGTCTCTAGTCTAGTGCTATTTAAACCCATCCCCCATTCCCCTTTAGACAGACCGAGGATTTGAGTATTTCTCACTACTGAAATTATAAACTGTTATCATTATGCTTTGATTCCTGGCCGGCTGGAAGACAAGGCCAGGAATCTTCTATAGTTTGTTGTTGTTGATAATCATTGCTGCATTGCTAAACTTCTTTTTGTTTGAATTCTATCTTTGTGAATCTCTTCATCAATTCCTGCACGTGATACAGGTATGGTAGTATCTTGGTGTTCTTCGTAGCCCATTATCCTTGAACCTGATGTACTAGAAGATGTGAATCACCAATTAAAGCAACTCTTGTATATTCATATCGATGGCCAAATTAAGCCCCATAATGCAAGCCTCGTATTCTTCCATATTATTGGTGCATGGAAACCTAAGCTTTGTAGATACCGAGTAATGTTGGCCTCTTTTTGATACCAAAACTACTCCAATGCCCACTTCTTTGAAATTAACATCCCCATCGAAGAACATTTTCCAAACCTAGTAGACTTCAGCAACGTCTTCTCCTACGAATGATACTTCTTTATCGGAAAAATACATTTTTAATGGTTCGTATTCTCCTCCCACCGGATTTTCAGCAAGATGGTCTGCTAATGCTTGTCCTTTAACCCCCTTCTGAGTTACATAGACAATATCGAACTCACTCAATAATATCTGCCACTTGGCTAACTTCTCGGTTGGCATGGGCTTCTGAAAGATGTTCTTCAAAGGGTCCATCATGGATATGAGGTATGTGCTATAGGCACAGAAGTAATCTCTCAATTTATGAGTTGTCCATGTCAAAGCACAACAAGGGCATTCCAGGAGAGAGTATCGTGCCACATAAGGTGTGAAATTCTTACTCAAGTAGTATATGGCTTGCTCCTTTCTTCATGTTTCATCATGTTGTCCCAAAACATATCCGAAAGCTTCATCTAATATAGACAGATAGAGTTGCAGCAGTCTCCTAGGTTCTAGTGGGACCAGGACTGGCGGTGTAGACAGGTATTCCTGATTTTGTCGAAAGCCTTATGACAATCCTCGATCCAACTGGTTTTAGCATCTTTTTGCAACATTTTGAAGATGGGTTCACATATTATCGTGGACTGTGCTATGAAGTGGCTGGTGCAGTTGAGGCATCCTAGGAAGCTCATCATGTCCTTTCTTCTCTTTGGTGGTTGTAACTCTTGGATAGCCTTAACTTTGGACGGGTCTAACTCGATTCCTTGGCGTCTAACAATGAATCTCAATAGCTTTCCAGCAGGAACCCCGAATACATATATTGCAGGGTTCAATTTGAGATTGTACCTCCTTAGACTATCGAAGAACTTTCTCCCATATGCTATGTGATCTGCGGCCCACTTGGATTTAATGATGACATCGTCAACATACACGTCTTTTTCCTTGTGTACCATATCATGCAAGATGGTTGTCATGGCTCTCATGAAGGTAGACCAGCATTCTTTAGACCAAATGGCATCATCTTGTAGCAGTATACTCCCCACGATGTAATGAAAACCGTTTTCTCTACGTCTTCTTCATCCATCCATATCTGGTGATAACCCGCGAAGCAATCTACAAAGGATTGTAGTTCATGCTTGGCGCAATTGTCTATCAGGATGTGTATATTTGGCAGTGGGAAATTGTCTTTGGGGCTTGCTCTATTTAAATCCCGGTAGTTAACACACCCTGACTTTCTCATCTTTCTTCGAAACTGGTACAATGTTGGCTAACCAAGTTGGGTACTCAACTACCCCGAGGACTTTGGCTTTGATCTTCTCAGTGACCTCCTCTTTGATTTTTAGGCTCATATCTGGTTTGAATTTTATAAGTTTCTGCTTCACCAGCGGACATATTGGGTTGGTAGGCAACTTGTGAGACACTATGGATGTGCTCAGACCAATCATGTTATCATATGACCATGCAAAGATATCCTCATATTCCTTTAGGAAACGAATGTACTCTTCCTTCTCTGATAGTGATAACTGAATGCTTATGCGAGTCTCCTTGACGGTTTCGGCATCTCCCAAATTGATTGCTTCGTTTTCGTCCAAGTTGGACTTAGGTATGTTCTCAAAGTTCTCAACCTCTTGGACAACTTCCTCAAGTATTTCATCTTCTTCTTCCGAGTAACTATCCTTATATTGCGTTGTCTCATTACATGTCACAGTCATCGGTTCATCAGGAAAAGTAATAATAATGATGTAGAAGAAAAATGTGAAGATAATAATGAATATTAGATAGCAATGCATTGATTTAAATTTTAAAATATCCAAAACAAGTTCGGCTCAATAGCTCGAGCAATTATTTCAAAACAAAAATGCATCTTGAGAAAAAAAATACTGACAATATCATAAATGCCTAGTATGGCTATAAAAACAAATCAGGCTAATTGCCAAGCTACCTAGGGGCTCGGTAGGCCCGGGATGATATGGCAGTCCAATTCCTGAGAACAGCTCCCTTCTCCACAATCTGAATGGTGAGGCCTTCTTCCTCCTCCTCCTCAACTATCGCACTGCAATCCATATTCTTATCTTCCAGGAACAAGTTTCTCAACCCAACCAAAGCTTCTTCCTCTGCAGATCTCTATATTGTATCCGCTGGTGAAAAGTCTGACTTAGGTGTGGTAGTGACTGCTCGAAAGGGTAATTAGGACCACGCCATGGAGGTGACCAATCATTATATTCCTGCCAGGTGTACTGATACCCAAGTCCAAAAGTGGTACTGTAACGTTTCAATTGTATCAGTTTGGTGATGCCCAAGAGTTCCCTCCCAAGCCCTTTACCGGGTTCATACTCAGACCATGCCAGTATGCTTTCTATTTTGTTACTCCACCACTTGTCCTTCTCAATTGCGCTAACATGTTCAATATGGTGATAAGTTTCTCCACCCAGCCTTCTTCTATTCCAGATAACCGGGATAGTTTGACTGGTGTAAATGGGGTTACTTCCATCTCCGTGAATGATTACCTCCTGATAGTTCCACTCGAACTTCACAACCTGGTGCAGCGTGGAAGCTACAGCCCCAATGACATGTATCCAAGGTCGACCCAATAGAAGATTATATGTAGTTGATATGTCGAGTACTGGGAAATCAATATCGCACCAAGTTGGTCCCATCTGCAGACAAAGGTTAATCTCCCCTATCATGGCCCTTTGAGACCCATCAATTGCTTTCACATTCATACTTCATGCCCGTATCTCATGGAAATCTTTGCCCAACCTTTTCAGAGTAGTCAATGGACAAATGCTAAGGCTTGAAACCCTATCTATTAAGACCATGGTGATGAATTTGTCCTTATACTGTACTGTGATATGCAATGCCTTGTTATGACTTAATCTTTCAAGTGGTAGTTCATCCTTGTAGAAGGTGATCTTGTGACTCTCTAGTACTTGCCCTACCATGTTGGCCATCTCACCACTGGTGATATTGTTGGGAACATAAGCTTCATTCAACACCTTCATCAGAGCACTCCTATATGCTTAAGAATTTTGCAATAGTGACAGGATGGATATCTGGCAGAAGTCGTGTTTAAATGATCGATGACAGAGTATTCTCTCATCTGTACTTTCCTCCAAAGATCGTCTGGTCCGGTTTCAATAACGGGTTGTTTAACAGCAGCCTCCTTGCTTGATCCTCCCAAATTTTTGGGTGTATAGATCTTTCCAGTTTTTGTCATTCCCTGTGCGGCACTAGATTCTTCCATCTTCTTTTTCTTTTTGCCTAGCTTCGGCGACCTATCCCAAGGTATGGCATTGGACTTGAAAGGAGTCGTGGTTGCTACTGTCACTGTGAAAGGTGTGGCCACTTCTACCTCAAATAGAATAGATGTGGATGCAGGTGGTGTTACTTCTACCTCAAATGGAACCAATGCAGTTACGTCAACCTCAACTGGCAGCTGTACCTGGACCACAATAGGATTGAGCGTGACTGCGGGCTAGGATCGTCGCCCCCTTGGATAAGTCTAATTGATCCCTCGGGATATCACTCCTCGTTAGTTTCTATCACAATTATCCCTTCGCCCCTATGATTTGGAAGAGGACTGTTGCGGACGTTGGGTTCACCTTCTTTCACCTGTATGACCTTATTATCAATCAATGTCTGGATCTTATCTTTCAATGTCCAGCACTCGTCAATGGTGTGCCCCTTCATACGGAAATGATATGCATAGGTTTTGTTCAGGTTGACCCATTGAGATGAATTCTCCATTGCCACAGCGGGAATAGGGGGTGACATAACCAACAGCCTTAAATACTTCGTACAGTTGGTCGATGGGTCCAGCAATGGCGGTGTATTGTCTGGGTAGTTTGCAATCAAAATTAGGTCGGGGTTTCTGGTAATTTTGACGAGCTAGAGGTGAATGATAGTAGGCTGGCTGGGTTTTATAAGTGTGATAGCTGCTGGCGGGTTGAGAATATCTAGGAGGTGAGGGTTGGTATGTAGGTGGAGGTGTTTGGTATGTGAGTAGAGATTTTGGGACTTGGGCCACCATTACTGCCCCTACGTTTTTCTTCTTTGATATGCCACCTGATTATAATGCTTTGTTCATGGCTAGCAATGCCTCGAAATTTGTCACCATCCCGCTTTTAATACCCTATTTAATCCTTTCTCCGAGTTTGATGATATCAGAAAACTTATGATTCTCAATAACCATTAGCCTATCATAATATTGTGGGTTCTATGCCCGGATAAAGAACGTGTTCATCTGTTCCTCATCTAATGATGGTCTGACCTTGGCTGTTTCTGACCTCCACCGAGTAGCATACTCGTGCAAAGTTTCAGTTGGCTTCTTCTTTAGGTTCTGGATATAGAAGACATCTGGTGCATTCTCTGTATTGAACCTGAACCAGTCCATAAATTCTAATGTCATGCTTACCCAATTGTACCGGAAGTTGGTACTGGAAGAGGATTGGGATTTTGAGGTGGTGTGGCGAATTGATTGGGTGCGGGAGGAGTTTGTGGATGTTGGTTTGGCGTATTTTGAGGAGGTGATGGGTTTTGAACATTTTGTTGGTTAACGTCTGGGACGTTCTGAGTGATGGAGAGGTTTGCTAAGTTGCGGACCTGCGAAAGTTCTCGTTGTAACTCCAGTATTTTCTGCTCTAATTGCAGGACCAATCATTCTGAGCCGGAGTACTGCGACCATCTGAAGTTTCAATATTCTTAGCATTTTATTTTCGTCTTCCACTCTGTCACACCTCCTTTTTTACTACACCCCCGTAAAGGGGTATAATAAAAAGAGTTTTTCCAATTAAAGGACGATCAAAACGGGATTTATTCAATAAAAGATTCAGAGTCACCACTTGGTAGATTTATGGTATCCCAAGTCAGCAGTTTCAAATCCCGAATCGAGGAAAGGGTTGACTTTGTATTATAGTCCGCGAACCAAAAATCCGGGTAAGGAATTCTCTTAACCCGGGAGAAGGTGTTAGGCATTCCTGAGTTCCGTGGTTCTAGCACGGTCGCTCAACTGCTATAATTGGCATAATTATCTTATTTTAAGAACATTTTGAATCTATGTGCATTTTAACTTTTAACCGCTTTTATTTAATATTTTTAGGAAGATTCTACATCATATAAAACGCGTCTTGAACCACGTCACATAAATGCACCCGCGGTGTACGACACATTTCATCTAATGTTGTTGAGATTTGGATTTGGGTCACATAAATATACACCCGAGTTTAGGAAGTTAATTTAAATTACGTGCCTAAAGCAACTACGCGTTTTAAGTTTGCGAGGGCCACAGAAAATTCAACTAATGGCACACCTCGATGCTAATTTCAAAGGATTGTACTCAACTAAAGCAAACTACAATGTTTATGAATATTATTCTTTCGAAGTTTGAGATGATTGCACGGCGTTATTCTAGAAATTATTGTGAGGAAGAGGCCGACTTACTCGTTCCCGAGTGAACTTCGACAAATTAAACGAGAACAAAACAATACTATATCTTTACTCTTAAACAAGTCTCAATCACATCCAATCAAAATTCATACTGCATCAACAGTAGCTAATAGATCTCTTATTCTACTAAAGAGCATGTGAGCACGTGATTTTTGCCTCGCTTGAATTACTCCTATAAAATTCTTAAAATTAGGATTTTCTTTTTATTATTTAATTTTTAGGATTTAATTGCGTAATGTTGTGTGGATATTTTTTTTTGTGTGCACTTCTAGTTTTAAACAATTCACAAAAATACAAAAAAAAATCACAAAGAAAACATAGATTTATATTATTTGGTTTTAATTTTAGTTTTTAGGTTTATTAGTTTACTTTAATTTGGTATTAGTTTAATTGTAGCTAAGTTAGGTAGGTTGAATTAATTTTTAAGTTTAATTCTAGTTTGGTTTTAAAGTTAAAAAAAAAAAGAAAAAGAAAATAAATAAAAGAAAAAGAGTTGAATGAAAAAGAAATAAAGAAAAAGAGATAAAAAGAAGAAGGAAAAAAAACAGGCCTATTAATATTCATAGTTGGGCTAGTTATTTTAAACAATTTACCAGCCCAAACAAAACCCTTTTGAGACCAGATGCCCAGCCCAAGTTCACAATGCCCGGTCCAGCCCCCCTTTTCCATTAACGGTGTCGTTTGGTCTTCGCTTAATCTCAACCGTCTAGGTTTTACAATCTAACAGTTGAGAAGCCTACATTACTTAATATATATATATATATATATATATATATATATATATATATATATATATATATATATATATATATCCAAAACGACCCCTACCCCCCTCAGGACCCCCTACCCTCTAATCTCTCAGACCTCTAACCGGATACCCTAACGCCGCCTCCTGTCACCGTCTGTTGCCGGTCGGAAATCGTCTCCACTGACAGCGATTGTCCAATCACTCCCAAAATTTCACCAAAGACTCCTCTCACCTCCCCCATGCCCATACTACCTTCAATTTCTTTCAAATCGTGCTAGAATTCCCCAAAAACCCCAAACCCTAGCGCCGCCACGGACTCCTCCGTCGTGTCCGACGGCGCCACCACTCCAAACCCTACCAAAATCACACCCTAAACCCACCTTGACCCCCTCTTTCCAAATTTCAAACCAGATTCCATCAAATCCAGCTTAAATCTCTCGAATCCTAAATCTAGGGTTCATGTTCTAGGTCCAAGTCGAAGTTCACGCTGTGCAAGGGGTTTACCAGTGTTCGATTGATCCGCAAATGATGTTGTTTGTTTATTTTTGGCAAAGAATAGGCAAATAAAATTATTTGGGGATCAGATTCGAAAAGTCAGTCAAGGTCGATTTTAAATTCAGTAAGTATTTTCATCTTTTATCTTTCTCGTACTGTTTTTGTTTTCTTAACTCTTGTCTAGTTCCCCTAGGTTCTCCTTCTCCCAGTATGTAGTTTAAAAATTTGGATGAATTTTAATTAGAATTGGTTTATGTCCGCTATTTTGTTTTGTTCCCTGTTTGTTCTAGGTTCATTTAGATTTGTTAACACATATCCTTGATTTTATTTCTTGTTGATTAGTTTTGTTTGATAACTCAATTAATATTTCTGCCTGTCCTTTGATTTTTGTTTACCAGCGTCTTAATTTTTTTTTTATGTTTTTGATTTCCTTTTCTCCTCTGTTCATATGGATTCTGTGTTAATTTTATTTGTTTTTTAGTTTTTGGTTTCACTGTAAATAGATAGTTAATTCTGATTTTTGTTAATTAATTCAAAGCTTTAAATAGGTTTAGTTTAATTT
>MU699305.1:110997-132114 GCA_026770625.1 Nicotiana glauca | reverse complement strand
AATTTTTTTTTTTTGGGGGGGGGGGGGTTATGGTTATAATTAGACTTTGTTTTGTACTGCTGAACATTTCCAATCCTTGGTAATTAACCATGATCATTTTTTGACCAAGTTAGAAGGGATGGGGGTTAGTTTAACCTAGGTTAGTAATTGAGGGTTAAAATTAGGGGTAATATAGATATTCTAAATAAGAGAATATTGCAGTAACTGAAATAGAACTCACTAGAACCTTCTAGATTGGGGTTCTAATTTGAAATTCAGGAAATTGGGTGGTATAGCTTGGGTAACAAATCATTCCCTTAAGGACTTTAAGCCAAAAAACTGAAAATAAAGAGGGGGCAAGGATGTAACGAAAAATCTAAAAATTGCCCTAATCTTTGTCTATACAAGGGCAGTACCCCTGCCTTGCAGAATAAGTTTCAGAAGCCTAGAGGATCTGAAAATATGAAATCAAAACCCAAAAATTAAAAAATTTGAAATTTGAAAGTTTGAGAGGGAATACTGAAAATCAACAAAAAGTCTCTGCAGAATTTGAGAGTTTTCCTGAAAAAATACACAAAAATAGCTGAAAAAATCCTGTCAGGCTCTGAAATCCTTCTCTAGATCTCAAGGAGTTGAAAATGGTTTGAGTTTGGCTTTGAAATCAAATTTTGAGGGTGATCCTACTGCTGATCCTCAACTGTTTTGATATTGGGATTCCAACACTATTTTTCCGGTTTTAAAAAAGCTATCCCTGCCTTGTTTTGCTGTTGGTTCAAAGTTTCTACTATTGTCCTGTTTCCTTGATCCTCATTCTTTTATTCCTTTTTCAAATTCCATGTATCTCGTGATCTCCTATGAGATGAATTCCAAACTTGAGGCTGTAATTGATTGAAACCTGCTGCACAATGAATGATATTTGTTTGTTAATTCAATATTTGTATTCAGTTTTGTTTAAATTTCTGGATTCAGTAGCATAACATAATAGTGTTCAGCATAATGTATTCATCTAGCATAATGATAACTTCAGGAACTCATGCCATTCTACTGTCTATTGGAAACTGATGAATTATTTGGACTGTTGTTTAGTACATTCATTAGTTTTAATCCTGCCTATAGATACCTATGTAATAAACACTGTTTGGTGTGTTTCAAAATCATATGAGTATCCTGTTTGGTATTATTAGCCTTAGCTTAGTTTAATTCTGATTTTATCAGCATATCAATTTAGATGTTGAATCTGGAATAAATGTTAGTTTGGAACTGAGTCCAAAATCAGCTTGTATGTTCATTATTAATATTAAGTCAGGCGTCTCCTTTGGTTTAAAAATGTTAATCACTTTGGTTTATTATTGAACTTCAGAAATTAGAGTAGTAACTCGTTAGCTTAAACATGATCTGAATTTGAATTTGAAATCTGATTTTAAATGAGCAAGTATTTGATTTGAGCAAATTTAAATTGTTCATTTGCTGTAAAACTGATCAGTATTGTGAGGCCCAGTTTAAAGTCAGTATTGGTGTGGGTTCACTTTGGGCAAAAACTGGACAAATTGTGTGCATAAAATTGAGGCCTCTGCTGGGCCAATTACAAGCCCAAATATTGAGCTCCACTTCAGGTAGTGGATCCAAATGCAAAGCTTCAGCAATGATAATTGTTGTGTCTGAAATTTGGGCTTAATCTGACGGGCCCAGACTTTTGTTCTTATTAAATGCTATTTTAATTGGCTATCAATTTGTTATCGCTGCGCCTATCCGTCTTTATTGGTACAATTAGCATTGCCCTAAACAACTAATTAGAATAATTTAAGTGTTAATTATTTTCACTGGTTAATAAAAATATGAATTAATTCATATTAAATAGTAATAGTTTATATACTTTCAACCTTAGTCTAGTATCCTTTTTAAAAAAATGAAATTGAGGTGTGCCGCGCCAAATAAAATCATAAATTGCGTGGCCCTCTTTAAATGCTTACATTAAAATACTTAGAAAACGGGACGTGCCATTTAGCGAATTTTCATGGCCTCCCGCAAAGATATCAACACGCTAGTTGCTTTAAGCTCGTCATTTAATAATATTACCTTCTTAAACTCGGGTGCGCATTTCATGTGACCCAAATCCAAATCCTAAAATGTTGAATAAAATGTGTTTCAGATCCAGGTGCATTTCATGTGACGTGATCCAAAAATACATTTTAAATGACATTAAATCTTCCTTAAAAATCAATTAAAAGCGCTAAATAAATTTAAAATTGCACTATACGATGAACATGTTTTAAATCAGATATTATGCCAATTATGATAGTTTAAGCGACCGTGCTAGAACCGCGGGATCCGTGGGCGCCTAACACCTTCCCCCAGGTCAACATAATTTCTGGTTCGCAGACTTTATTTGGAAATTCAAAAATTTCCTCAATTTGGGATTCAAAATAAACCTGTGACTTGGGACACCAAAAGCCATACCTATCCCAAGTGGCGACTCTGATCATTAAATAATCCCATTTCGAATAATGTCACATAAAGTGAAAAAATTCCCTTATATACTACCCTTTATGGTGGTGTGTAAAAAAGAAGGTGTGATAGAGCTAAATTCTTATTTTATCCGTATATCATAACAAATTGGTTTTCAAGACTAAAGTAGACTTGTGCCATGTCATTACTTCAAAGAATCCAAAGTTCAAATCCAAACAAATTTGCTGCTTAATGTAGAAACCTACACACCAACGAACTAACTTATCAAATTAAAAATTGAGTTCATGTATGTATACGGTTGAATTTGACCGACCCCGCCCTCATACTGGCACGACCCGTCGTACGGACAAAAGTCGGCCCCGAGGGGCGACTCGAGGAAAATTGGGAGGACGACCATACAATTATGTCAGCCCCTATGCAGCGTGTGCTTTACCTTTATCTCATATTTTTTCCTTATATTTGGGATACGGTGAAAGGGAAACGGCTCCGATATAAAAGGAGGGTTTCCAGTTATGTAAAGGGAGATGATTTTTGATCAATAAAAATCTCTCTCTCTTTCTCTGTCTAAATCTCTCTCTCTATCTATCTAAGTTACTCTCTTGCTGATGAATTTGTACCTTTCATCTCTCTAGTATCTTCATATCATCATGTTCTTTAACCCCTATAATTACCAAGCGACAAAGGGTAAAATATATACTCTACAGTCGATTATTTCCGATTACGATTTACCCCTTTTCATACATTTGATTGATTTGCTTAAATATTGTTCGATAACATTTTTAAGTCAAACAATTTGGCGCCGTCTGTGGGAATTTCGGTAATCGAAGTCATAGTTCATATCTAGAGTATCAAAAACAACGATCATTATCCTCCAAACCCAGTAGAACAAGCAAATGGCAGACAGAGAATCTAGGCTAAAGATGATAGCCGATGTCTCAACCAACCTTATAGGCCCCCTCAACGAGGCCGGTAGAGAAAATATCGCAAACGCAATGCCAAGCAGTGTTCCGGAGGAAGAAATTCTGCCCTCCTCACGTGAAGATCTAATGATCTTGCATGAAAAGGGGGCTTCGACATTTGCAGTAAAGGAAACACCCCCAGTAGTCAAAAACTTACTGGAGGAATGGTTGACGAATGCCCTAAGCGGCCTACTCGAGAAAACGTCTCCGGGAAACCCCAAAGATTCGTTAGTAGCAGCAACCACCACTGCCGCCGGTGAACCAGGTGCTATGCGGATGAGCAACGCCCATGCAGATATCAACACAAGCGACAGGGAAGTCACAACCGCCTTAAGAAAGATGGAATAAATGGAGAACGAGAATAAGGCACTCTGAGGCCAAATGAAGGAGCATCAGGAAAGAGTAGACAAAATACCCAGTGCACCGAAACTGCTGCCGAAATGAGACATACGATGGTTCATCGAGCGACCATACAGTGAGGAAGCCGCCCCTCACCCAATCCCAAAAACCTTCAAGATGCCCCCATATTTGAGAATATATGACGGGACCACGAATCCGGAAGATCATCTGATCCACTACGTAGCCGCTATAAAAGGAAACGACTTGTCAAAGGAGCAGGTGTCGTCCGTGCTGCTGAAAAAATTCAGAGAAAGCTTGACCGGAAGAGCACTAACATGGTACTCCCAACTACGGTTAGATCGATATCAACGTTCGAAGAGATGGCGGACAAATTTGCCACCGACCATGCGGGAGCAAAGAAGGCCGAAGCAAGGGTTAACGACATATTTGCGATCACGCAAATGACAGGCGAATGAATCAGGGACTTCCTAGAACGATTCAACAGGGTAAGAATGAGCCAGCCCAACGTATCCGAGGGAATGGCAGTTGCCGCCTTCCAAAACGATTTGAACAGAGATGGGCTGAAAGCAACCAAGAAACTACTCAGCCGACTCATGAAGTATCCCCCCACAACATGAGAGGAAATCCATAATGCCTACTGTGCAGAAGTAAGGGCAGACGAGGACGGTTGACATCAGTACAGACGGAAATCAGGCGAGATTGACACAATGACGGGCGACAGGATCCACTCCCATGATTCAGCAGAGAAAGGCATCAGCCTTATGTCAGAGCCCCTAACTCTCATCCTCCTAGACACCAGGACGCCTTGCAACGACATACCGCTACGCTCCAGAATGAAAGAGGTATGCCTCCATTATTGTCCGCCCATAACTTTTGTGTGTCACCTTCAGAAATAGTATACGCACTAGAGAAGCTAGGCCCGAACGTACACTGGCCGCAGAAGATGAAATCAGATCCTAGCGCAAGGAAATCAAATGCCCTGTGCGAATTCCACCAGGAAACGGGACACAGGACCGAATATTGCATAGGCCTACACCAAGAAGTGGTCAGGATGTTGAACCAGGGGTACCTGAAGGAGCTGCTCAGCGACAAACAAAGAGCCAACTTCGCCAGGGGACGTGATCAATCTCAAGGACTGCCAAAATCTCCATCCCCAACACGAACCATACAGATGATTGTCCGCAGCGGTGATGACTCGATTATCAACCATGTCAAGTTTACCACCACACACAAATTGAAGCGCACGAACGGTATGACGACTTCAAAAATAGTATCACCTTCGATAAGTCTGATGTCGACGGTTTGTCTTTCCCTCACTATGATGCTTTAGTTATAACCTTACACATTACTGATAGTGATGTGAAAAGAATCATGGTAGACGACGGAAGCGACGCGTGTATAATCCATCCGAGAGTTCTCGCACAAAGGAGGCTTGAGGATAAGGTAATACCGCGTTGCATAACACTGACAGGTTTTGACAATGCAGTGGAACGGACCTCTGGAGAAACATCGCTGCCAGTCCTGGCGGGAGGAGTCACGCTGGACCCACCTTCCACATCATGAACCAGGAAACAGCTTACAACGTCATCATAGGACGTCCACGGATACACGCCATGCGAGCCATCCCCTCTAGCCTCTATCAGGTAATCAAGTTTCCCACCCCATGGGGAATATTTAGTATCTGGGGTGAACCACATACCACCCAAGAATGTTACCGGATCGCCCAAGATTGCACTCACACCAAGCAACTGAAAGGGGCAAGCGCGGAAGCATAGCAATCAGCCATGTCGGGAACCAAACTCAACCCGACAATGGAAGGCATCAAGAACCCTGATATCGTAGAAGCTTGCAAAGCGACAGTCAAGGATCTCGACCCCGTCATGTTGGACAGTACCGATAGTTCGAGAAAATCCTACATCGGGCATAACCTCTCCGACCCAGGTAAGTACCATGAATTCTTAACTAACCATACAGGTATGTTCGCCTTCTCCCATTCAGATATGTCGGGGATCCCAAAGGACATTGCCACTCACAAACTGAACGTCGACCCATTTTATCAGCCCGTACGAAAGATAAGGAGAAAATTCAATGCCCCAATCAATGGGGCAGTCAGTGAGAAGTAGATAAACTGCTGGCCAACGGTTCCATCAGAGAATCAAAGTACCCCTAGTGGGTCGCCAACGTGGTCATGGTAAAAAAGAAAAGCGGGAAATGGAGGATGTGCGTGGACTTCACTGACTTGAACAAGGCATGTCCAAAAGATTCCTTACTATTGCCTCACATAGATCAGCTGATAGACACAACAGCTGGATGCGAGTTGCTAAGCTTCTTGGATTCCTACTCTAGCTACAACAAGATCCAAATGGCCGAAGAAGATCAAGAAAAAACAACTTTTATCACCCACCAAGGGACTTACTGCTATAAGGTGATGCCCTTCGGGCTCAAAAATGCCGGCGCGACATACCAAAGGCTAGTCACCAAAATGTTCAAAGAACAGCTCGGCAAGATGATGGAGGTCTACATCGACGATATGTTGGTAAAGTCGGCTAAAAAGGAGGACCACATCAACCATTTAAAGCAAGCCTTTGAGATACTAAAATGATGCGGGATGAAGCTAAACCTAGAGAAATGTGCTTTCGGCGTAGCTTTCGGAAAATTCCTGGGTTTTATCGTATCACAATGAGGTATCAAAGTCAACCCAGACCAGATCAAGGCCACAGAAACGATACCAGAAATCCTGAGTAGCAAGAAGCAGGTGCAAAAACTAACGGGGCGAATAGCCGCTCTATCTAGATTCATCTCGCGATCCTCAGACAGGTGCCATAATTCTTCAGTGTACTAAGAAAATATCGAGGGTTGCAATAGAATGAGGAATGTATCGAAGCACTAAGGAAACTGATGTAATATCTATCCTCAGCACCCTTGCTCGTCAAAGCAAATCCCGGCGAGTGCCTACTCATCTATCTGGCGGTGTCAGAAGTCGCTGTCAGCGCCGTCCTGGTTCGCGGAAACAAAGGTACACAATCCCCTATTTACTATATCAACAAAACCCTGATAGATGCCGAAATGAGGTATCCGCACCTCGAGAAGCTTGCTTTGGCATTAGTCATAGCTTCTCGAAAGCTTAGATCCTACTTTCAGTGCCACCCAATAAAGGTAATAACAACCTTCCCCCTAAGAGGCATCCTACACAAACCCAAACTCTCGGGTAGGCTCGCCAAGTGGGGCATAAAACTCAACGACCATGACATAACCTATCACTCGAGAAACGCCATCAAGTCGTAGGTACTTGCCGACCTTGTCACCGATTTTAGCACGAGAATATTGCCAGAGGTGGAACAAGAGGCCCTCCGGACCTCTGCACACATCAACCTATGGACTCTCTACACTGACGGTGCTATGAACGCCTCGGGATCGGGGCTGGGACTCGTCCTCGAAGTCCCCATGGGAGAAGTAATCTGCCAGTCCATACGATGCCTCGAGATGACTAACAATGAGGCAGAGTATGAGGCTGTGATTGCAGGTATGAAGCTGGCCATCAAATGCGGAGCCCGTCGGCTCGTCCTCCACTGCGACTCTCAATTCATAGTAAACCAGGTCACCGAAACCTATCAGATTAAGGAACTCAGGCTGCAAAAATACCAGTCAAAAATCCTTAAGCTAATACCTGTGACGACCCAAAGGGTCATAACCTGTTTCCTCATTCGTTCTGTGCTTCCGAGACCTTAAAAACCTTATTTTTACTTGCCTCGACTTACGTGCATTGTCCGGGCATATAGCCGGAAGGCTTAAATATGAATTCTGTGTGAAAAATAATGAATTTTGATATTAATATGATTAAAGTTGACTTTGGTCAACATTTTGGGTAAACGGAGCTGGACCTGAGATTGGACGGTCTCGGAAGGTCTGTAGAAAAATATGGGACTCGGGCATGTGCCCAGAGTCGAATTTCGAGGCCTAGAGCCCAAGAAAAGAATTTTTCTATGAAATTGTTTTTCTGAAATTATTAAGGAAAAAGGAAATGAAAATTGATTAAAAGACTGTCGTATCGGTCTCGTATTTTGGTTTCGATGCTCGGTACAAGTCTTAAATCTATAAAGTTTGGTCAAAATCGGACGTCATTTGACGTGTTTCGGACCTAAATATCTAAAGTTTGAAGTTTATGAAATTATAATGAAAAATGATGATTTTGGGGTTTGATTCCATGTATATCATGTTATTTTGGCGATTTGATCACACGAGTAAGTCCGTAGGATGTTTTTGAGGTTGTGTGCATATTTGGTTTGGACCCCCGAGGGCTCGGGTGAGTTCTGGATAGGCATCAGAGTGCATTTTGGACTTTAAAATTTTCTGGTATTTTGGCTTCTGTGATCTTCGCAGATGCGAAGTGGAGACTCGCAATTGCGAGCTCGCAAATGCGAGCCCTTTATCGCAATTGTGATGTCTGGGGCTGTGGCCTATGATCAAAAATGTGATCATCCTTTTTGCAAATGCGAAGTCCGGGAAATCTGCACTGGGTCGCAAATCTGATCATTTTGATCGCTAATGCGGAGGGCCATTGATCGCAATTGCTAGGCCCCTTTCGCAAATGCAAAAATCCCAGCGTTGGCCTGGCTTCGCAAATGCGAAGCTTTGTTCGCAATTCCCACATTTTAGTCAGGGTTCGCAATTGCGAACCCCAGTTCGCAATTCCCATATCAGAGACCTGCATTTTTCATACTTAGATGATTTTAAGCTTCATTTTTTACATTCCTCCAAAACTAAAACACCATAGGCGATTTTTCAAGAGCAAACCTCATTCCAAAACAATTGTAAGTTGATTTTCACTTAATTTCTTCAATCTTTAACATCATTTATCATGTTTTCATCTCAAAATCAAGGTTTTTCATGGGTGAAAATGAGGATTTTGGGTAGAACCTAGGTTTTCTTAAAATTGGGGATTTGGACCTCAATTTGAGGTCCAATTTCAAAACAAATCATAGATATGAACTCATGGAGGAATGGGTAACCGGGTTTTGGTTCGAACCTCGGGTTTTGACCAAGTGGGCCCGGGGGCATTTTGGGAATTTTTGAGTAAAACTTTGGGAAATTCATTTTCATGCATTCAAGTTGATTCAATTAGCATTTGTTGATACATTCAAGTAATTTGTGACTAGATACGAGCGGTTTTTTGGTGAATTCGAGGGGTAAAGCTATACTAGAGGCTTGAGTGGATTTTTGGAGCATTTGAGGTAAGTGTTTGATCTAACTTTGGCTTGAAGGAATAGGATCAGAGTGTTATTAATTTCTAATTGCTAAAAGATCCAAGTACGGTGTATAGGCATGGTAACGAGTATATATACACAGGTGTCTAGCATGATCGTGGGTCCTTATTTTGTACTTATTCTGGTATTTTTGGGACTCTTCCATGCTAATTGATGAATTCTACATAATGTGAAGAGTATGAGGATTAGTTATGAATTGTGAATTCTTTAGAGCGTTCGCTCGAACGATAAAAATACTATTGAGTAAGAAATGAAAGAAATGTAAAGAGATATGATTAATCCCTTGCGGGATGGTTTGAGTATATTGATTATCTCCCTTGTCGGGATGTGAAAGTTGTTGTTGTTGCTCCCTTGCCAGAATTTTAGCTGTTCAATTGTGTTTTCCCCTGCCGGGACATTTCTTATTATTTGCTTATTCTTTCGCCCGTTTGGTTGTGATTGCTGTTTGGGTGAGGAAGAGTGATAATTCACGAAGGGTCATTCCGTAGCCATGTTTTGATTATATTTGCACGAAGGGTCATTCCGTGCCATGTTTTGATTATATTTGCACGAAGGGTCATTCCGTGCCATGTTTTGATTATATTTGCACGAAGGTCATTCCGTGCCATGTTTTGATTATTTATACTCGAAGGGACATTCCGTGCCCTGATTTGATGATAATTGCACGAAGGATCATTCTGTGCCATGAAATGAGAGTTATGTGAGGGAAAGCACAAAGGGTGATGTCGTGCATTTTATTTGATTGCTTTGGTGAGAATGAGAGTACAAGCACGAAGGTTGATGTCGTGCAACTGTTGATTTTCCTGCTTTTGTTAATTATTGTTATTGTCCTGTTTCTTACTTAAGTTGTTGACTTTATATCTGGATTGTACTCCCCCATAGTATGCTTCCCTCCCTTTTTAACTACTTAATTTCGGTATTCTTTCCTTTTATTGCATATATATATATTGAACTGTACAGGTTGATTTGGTAGTCCTATCTAGCCTCGCCACTACTTCACCGGGGTTAGGCCAGTCACTTACCACCACATATGGTCGGTTGTGCTGATGCTGCACTTCTGTGCTTTTTGCACAGATCACAGAATCGGAGCAGCTTTTGGACCACAGCAGTAGTATATTGATCGGGAGCTAATTTCAGTCTAGGGACTTACGAGGTAGCCTAGCTGGCGTTCGCAGGCCGAAGTCCCTTTCCATATTTTCAGTTTGTTTTCATTGTATCGAGACAGACATTATGTATTTTCTATTCAGACTTGTTTGTAGCACTCTTTAGTGGTTCGTGAGATAGCGACTCCAGTCTTGGGTAGACAAAATATTACACTTCCGCATTTTTGGGTTTCCAGTTGTTTATGTTATAAAAGATTTTCGCTTTTATTTAAAGGTTATTATTATCATTACTGTTATGTTGTTATTGGAAAATGTTTGAATGCTTGGTTTGCCTAGTTCCAACAGTAGGCGCCATCATGACTCCCGATGGTGGGAAATCTGGGTCGGGACAATGCTAGAGTTTGACAAATGCCGCTTCGAGCAGATCCCTAGGGGACAGAACATCGAAGCGGATAGCCTGGGAAAACTAGCCGCAGCCACAAAAAATATCAACAAAGAAAATATGGTCACACTCCTCCACTCAGCCGTCGACCACGTCGAGGTACTCTCCTTAAACTTGACTTGGGACTGGCGCAACCAGTTTCAATCCTACCCAAGGACGAAACACTACCACACGATAAAAAGGAAGCTTAGAAACTTTGGGTGCGAGCAGACCGCTACAGCCTAATAAATCACGATCTCTACAAGAGAACGTTCGGCGGTACCCTTGCTAAATGCCTCGGGCCGCTTCAGACTAGGCAGGTATTGGAGGAAGTGCATGAGGGCCATTGTGGTACCCATACGGGGAACCGCACCCTTGTCCGATGCCTCATACGCGCCGGCTACTACTGGCCCACCATGAAAAAAGAGGCAGCAGACTACGTCCGAAAATGCGAACAATGCCAAAAGTTCGCCCCTGTGATACACCAGGCAGGAGAACTCCTCCATTCGGTCACTTCGCCAAGGCCATTCATAAAATGGGGAATGGACATAATCGGCCCCCTACCGACTGGATGTGGAAAGGTATGCTTTCTGTTAGTTCTAACTGATTATTTTTCTAAATGGGTTGAAGCATATACGTACGTGCAAATACACAAGCAAGAGGTAATCACATTCATATGGAAAAATATCATATGCCGTTTCAGCATCCCCAAAGAAATCGGTTGCGATAACAGGCCCCAGTTCAATAGCAAAAAGACAACCAAGTTCTTCGAGAAATGACACATCAAGCGGATACTCTCCACCCCGTATCACCCCGCTGCTAATGGTCAAGCCGAATCCTCCAACAAAATAATACTGAATATACTAAAAAATAAGCTCGAAGAAGCCAAGGGGCTATGGCCCAAATTACTACCCGAGGTATTATGGGCGTACCGGACTACACCCAAATCCAGCACGGGGGAAACACCGTATTCACTGGTTTACGGAACCGATGCCATTATACCCGTCGAAGTCAGAAAGCCTACATTGAGATACTAACACACCAGCGGAGCAGACAATGACGCCAGCAGGTTACAAGACCTGGACGAGGCCGAGGAGCGAAGAGACATGGCCCATATTAGAATGGCTGCCCAAAAACAACAAGCAGAAAGATACTACAACAGGAAAGCCAAGCTGAGACCGCTTAGAGTCGGCGACTATGTTCTCAAAGACAAAACACTGGCATCAAAAGACCCGAACGAAGGAAAGTTAGGGACCAACTGGGACTGACCATACAAAATCACAGCAGCAGCGGGCAAAGGAGCATTCCAACTAGAAACGATGGAGGGAAAACTACTCCAAAACAACTGGAACATCGCCCATCTCAAGCACTTCCACTTCTAAAATGCATATCCCGAGTCGTACTCTTTTTCCCTTACCCGAGTTATGTCCCAATTAGGTTTTCTCAGGGAGGTTTTTAACGAGGCAATAAAGGGGACGCCCGGTAGAACAAGGAGCACGAGTTCACCACGTCGGCCCACCAACACAGCCCGTATGCCAACATGGTGAAGGGACTACCCTAGTATCTCCCTTGAACGAATGAAGTTCTCCATTGTATGAATATAATTCTCCATTGAATTAATAAAGATATCCATTGAACGAATGAAATTCTCCATTGTATGAATAGAACTCTCCATTGAATGGATAAAGATCTCCACTGTATGAACAAAATCGCATCCCAATGGCTAAGACCATCGATATCAGTTCGACCTCGTTCGAACCACGACGGATATTACTTCGACGATAGTCGAAGCAACATCCCAATATCTAAGGCCATCGACGTCAGTTCGACCTCGTTTGAACCACGACAGGTATTATTTCGACGACAATCAAAGCAACATCCCAATGGCTATGGCCAACGACATCAGTTTGACCTCGTTCGAACCATGTGGGGTATTACTTCGACGACAGTCGAAGCAACATCCCAATGGTTAAGGCCATCGACATCATTTCGACCTTGTTCAAACCACGACGGGTATTACTTCGACGACACTCGAAGCAACATCCCAATGGTTTAGGCGATCGACATCAGTTCGACCTCGTTCGAACCACGACAAGTATTACTTTGACACGGTCGAAGCAACATCCCAATGGCTAAGGCCATCGACATCCGTTCGACCTCGTTCGACCACGACGAGCATTACTTTGACGACAGTCGAGGCAGCATCCCAATGGCTAAGGGCCTTCGCCATCAGAATAGTACAGGTCGACCTCGCTCAAACTGGGACTCAGGCTATGCCTTCACCATCAGAATAGTTCAGTTCGACCCCAGTCGGACCACGGCACAACATCTCAACAAATGAAAGGCTACCAAAATTATGCAATACGACAAACAAATGAAGCAAATAAAAAAAAGTTATATTACAACAAAAATCACATTTACATTCACCCCCACGGGCGGATCATAATACACTGTGCAAAAAAAAATATACATGTACATATGGTCAAGATTGCCCATCATCCCCCGAATGGTAGGTATCACTATACCAAGAACCGGACTGAAGGTGGTTGATATCATCGGAAGCAAGACCGCCCCCATCAGGGGAGTCGGAATCATAACTGCAGCCTCACGGGCGGCACGAGCCTTGTCCCTCAATCTCTGGACCTCTTCCTCAGTGGCTCGGCCCGCAGCCTGAAGCTCTCTGTACACATCAACCTTGGCCTCTGCAAAAATCCACATCTCATGCGCATTACGATGCGCAATCTGTGCAGGCAAAGGGCGGGAAGGAGAAGGTCGTGAGAGCCTGCGAATCTCCACTGCCTTGGCATCGAGCTCGGCAGTCAGCTCCGCCATCCTCCGTTGCAGGTCGACGTTCTCTGCCTCCACCTCCCTGCTCAATTCGAGCTCATCATCTTTGGATTTGAGGAGCTCCTCTAAATAGCTGTTGCATGCTGCAACTCTCATTAGCTCGATGTCCGCCGCCTCCAGCTCGGCTCCCCCACGCTCTGACTTGGACTGCCCCCTACCAGGCTCCGCCCGATGCTTAGAGCGGTATCTCCTATATTTCTTTAACATCTTCCTAAAGAGGGCAGTCCGCTTCCACTCATGATGTCCCCTCTCCACCTCCAGTACAAGGGTCTACAAGTGGGAAAAAGTGAGCAAACACCCCAAACCTGCCCGAAAATAGCACGAAAGGAAGGAAGGGAATAAAAAGTACCTGTAGAGCTATGCCCGACACCCTGCGGGACAGCTCCACGTCGCCTACAGTGCTGAGTGTCCTACTCTCAGGGGTGGCACACAGCAAAGTAACAGCCAAAGCGGCCCGCTCACTATTCGACAGAAGATTGAATGTCGCCGGAATTGTAATACGATGGTCAGAAGCATCTATCGTCATCTCTACATGGGTCAGACTGCCCACAAATTCGTCGACATCCTCCCGAGCGATGTCAGAGTCTGACCCTTCCACCATACCACTGGGCCCCTCAACATTGGTCGATGGTTCCCCTCCCATAACCCGTGCAGGGCTAACACTTGGAGTGGTCCCCCTTTGTTGAGCCAACCTCCCCGAAAGAATGACGTCGGCCATGAATGCATGTCTAGGCATTGGCCGAGGCCGATGCACCTCGTCTTCAGTCGCCACTGCCTTGCCCTTCTCGAGCCTCCTCCGTTTTCGCTCTGGCAACTCCTCATCGTCAGAAGGTTTGTCCACTGGGTGGGGGGCCAGTGCCAATGGTGTCGGCTCCTACGTTACCATGGTCGTAGAGGTAGCCCCTTGCAAAGGGGTAGGAGAAGGATCCCCTTGAAAGGACTCGACCAGTATATCTCGGCCATGTGAGGCAGCATTAGCTCGCTTTAAAACAGGGGCTGCCATCTTTTTCCTTGAAGCCCCATGACCTGTTGCAAAAAATAGTATACGTAAAGAGGGGATGAATAGGCAAAATCACAAACTGTTCATGACAAAAACTGGAGGCTAACCTGAAGAGACTTTTGGGCCGTAGAGCTTCATGAAAGTAGGCCAAGTACGGGTCCCCTCCGCGTGGGGTAGCAAACCAACGACCCATCCCCTAAGGTTGGCAATAGGTCGGGGTGGATGAGCCATAGCTGAGACATAAATACGTTAGAACAACAATGGTTGAAAATCAAAATACGCGATGGACTACGACACTTACATTTTGGAGTCCACCTTTCCGGGAACCCGATGTGATTGGAGACCAGGTGTTTGGTCTTAACAAAAAAGTACCTGTGCCAAAACCCACAGCTGGACCGATCGTCAGTCTTAACCACCAACCCCCTCATGCCACGACCCCCTAAATGCACCATGGTCCCCCTCATATAACAAGCACTTAACAACTGTAAGTGGTGATGGACCGAAACGCTACACCCCGCCAACTCCGCATACGTAGTTAACAGCCGGAGCATCTTCAGTGTATACGGCATAAGCTGAGCCGGGCAGACATTATAAAATTGGTAAAACTCCTCCGCCAACGGGAAAGTGGGGAAGATTGTAGCCACTCGTGAACGGGTATTCATAAAAGGCGCAAATTCCCGGTCTATGAACGGTCACCTGATCCTCTCTAGCCGGGATCATCTCTACATATGTCGAAACATTATATTTAACACGGAGGGCATCCAGGTGGTTCTACATTAACTTGGAAATCTCTAGGACCGGAGTGGAGGAATCCTTATTAAAATTGTTTAGTGATGAAGTACGTTGAGGCGGCAGTGCCTCCATAGTCAGAGGACTCATATCATGTTCTCCATCCGATGCACCGCCATCAGAAGGCGATGGCGGGTTTGATGGTACAGCCGCCGGAATCATCTCGTTGCCGCGACGAGGTTTAGTCGTAGTGGTAGTAGTAGAGGAAGATCTATGCACGATATAGGGAAGGGATATTCTCGGCCAAGAAAATGCACCGGAAAGAAGAAATAAATATTAGGAAGGGAGTGTAAGTAATCAAAAGTTCCAGTTTAAGTTTAAAACCCTCCCCTATTTATAAGATTGGTAAGCGCGAGAATCGAAGAGCCAAAATTTGAACCAGTGCGGGAAACCAAGCGCTGGAGTTGTTGAGTTCCTACCTCGAGAATAGGAGAAATGAGGACATCTGCAGATGCTGACGTCATATCGGGGAAGGCGTCACACTTTGACAGCCTGATAGTCACGATGATTGCCTCCTATATGTCATGTCATGGTTCCCTGGAATGGTCAAAATCTCCAAATAGCGAGGGCATCAAATCCGCCCATTAAGGGCGCACCTCACTACGACCTCGACGAGCAGAGGGACTAACTGTATAGGGTTGAATTTGACCAACCCCGCCCTCATACTCGCACGACCCGTTGTACAGACAAAAGTCGGCCCCGAGGGGCGACTAGAGGATAATTGGGGGGACGATCATAAAATTATGTCGTCCCCTATGCAGCGCGTGCTTTACCTTTATCTCGTATTTTTTCTTTATATTTGGGATACGGTGAAAGGGAAACGGCTCCGATATATAAGGAGGGTTTCCAGTTATGTAAAGGGAGATGATTTTTAATCAATAAAAATCTCTCTTTCTCTGTCTAAATCTCTCTCTCTATCTAAGTTACTCTCTCGCTGATGAATTTTTATCTTTCATCTCTCTAATATCTTCATATCATCCTGTTCTTTAACCCCTCTAATCACCAAGTGACAAAGGGTAAAATATATACTCTAGAGTTGATTATTTCCGATTACGATTTACCCTTTTTCATACATTTGATTGATTTGCTTAAATATTGTTCGATAACATTTTAAGTCAAACAATGTATCAGTTACTTCAGTGGTATAAGCACATGCTTATTTTATCCAATAAAAATCTTAGTATCCATGAATTGAACAATAATGAGACAAAAAACAAAATCTTACGCATAACTATTATATACATGAAACTAATTAACATAAGAGGGTGCTAACACACAGCTAATATCATTTAGGTTCAAACTTTCACAAACAAGAGTGAGGAAGAAAAATACAAAGAATAAAAATAATAAAATTGATACCAAAAAGATAAGAAAGAATCGGACTTTTTGTATTCAATAAGAATATCAAATTAAATCCTTTACAAAGCAGTTGTGAGAGGGAATGAAAATCCATAAATTGATGCTGAAAACTTGAGAAAAATAGATCAGGAGCCGACCGACGAACCTCCAAAACTTCGAACACTCATCTAAGCTAGTTTCAGTGAAGAACTCGACAAATCCGAAAATAGAAAAGTTGGAAATTAAAACAAACGAAACCCATGAATCCCTCTCCTCTAAGTTCTCTTACTGTGTGTGCGTGTGTGTGTTGTTGATGTTTGAGGTTACTGCTTTTTAGGGGTAAAGTATAAGGGTTTCTCATTTGGATATATTTGCGTTCGTTGGTTTTTGCTTCAGAGGAAGCCTTGGAAAACTCGTTGTTTTGAAAAGGAAGACTGTCGATCAAGGGGGGAGGGTCTCGATTTAAGGCTACGCTCAGTTTCTTTTTTTTTTGGTCTCCCTTCAGGCGCTATTTCTTCCCCCTTTTATTGTAGAGTCTAGGTTTAGGTTTATATTTTGTATATTTGTCAATTAGTCCCTAGGTCCTTTTGTGTTAAGTCCTTAGGGTCTTTTTTTTTTATTTTTTATTTTTAAAGAAGAGTCTAGAAGGGTCCCTAGACTACACAATGCCTTTTAAAATAAGATAGAAATACTACACCATGCCAAAATTAATCCTAATTAATTAAACTAAACATGAAACTATTTTTGTTTTTTCGAAAATATATAAAGATAAAAATAAAGTACTATTTTTGTATTTTGTTTTTTAAATTATGAAAAATACACAAACTGAAATATTTTTGTAATTTTTATTTTTTTGCTAATAAAATAAAGTAAAAGAGTCAAAATAAGTTGAAATAGCTATATTAGGCCATATTAAATATTTACGCGCTAAAATATAAAACAATTTTAGGGAGGGTCAAAAATCACATGTCTATAGCTACCCCTCTTTGACTGAAAACACGAAGAGTTTTCAGACAAAGAACGACTAGACATGTTTTTTTGACCCAATCCTTATTTGGAGAGACTAAAACTAAGAGAAAAGGGGAATGTGACCGAGCCCTGGTATCTGATTTGCCTACATATCCTTGGATATAAAAGAATCAGGCCACGTGTAGTTCAGAAGCGAGTGAGATGATGGAGTATGCTGAAGTGGAGAGCCAGTCGAGGTGTCGTTCCTCCAAGGTTTCGGTCCGCGGTCCTGTTGTTACATCAAGATCAAAAGAAATGAAAAAGACTACTAAGCCTGTCAACTATGAGTTACAAGATTCCTATCTATAAGTCTTCTGAAGCTTGGTCTCGAGTCTAGAGTGGTTCTTCATGCAGACTTTAGATTTGAACCCTGACGCTTGCTAGTTGCAGGTGCTAGTTCACTCTTCCTCAGCTTTTCAGACCAAACTCGGACACCACACCATGCTTGTGACTCCAATCATGTCTTAATAAATTCACATCTTTCTCTACTTCTGCATTTGGATTAACTTCTTACCCTTCTCCTTTTCTTTATTGTGGCTAACTTCTGTTGATCACCTCGGACTGTTGACTAGCATTTTTGCCGCGAGCTTCTTTTGTTGCAGACTTGAATTGTAATCTGAGATGCTTTCCCTTTCTCCGGGTGGATGCCTGACTGCATGAACTTGAATTGTACTCACGTGCTTTCCAAGTGGGCTCTTGAGTACTGAACTTGAATGTATTACCTTGTTTTCCAGGTGGGCTCTTGTTCTCCATGTAGGCTCCTAATTGCTGAACTTGAAATGTATTCCCTTGTTCTCCAAGTGGGATCCTGATTGCTGAAACTTCAATGTATTCCCTTGTTCTCCAGGTGGGCTCCTGACTTCAACAAAAATAGACAAAACAAAGAAAATTTTCTGCCCCAGTTTGGTGGATGTCACATATGTGAGTGTAAACTAAATCATATTACCAAATATCAATAAAACCTTAAAAGCTAAAACTTGAATTATACTCCCTTGTTCTCTAGGTGGGCTCCTGACTGCTGACTTAAAATGTATTCCCTGCTCTCCATGCGGGCTCTTGACTACTGACTTCAAATGTATTCCCTTGTTCTCCAGGCGGGCTCTTAACTGCTGAACTTGAAATGTGCTCCCTTATTCTTCAGGCGGGCTCCTGACTACTGACTTTGAAATGTGCTCCTTTGTTCTCCAGGTGGGCTCCTGACTTCAACAAAACAAAGAAAACTTTATGCCCCAGTTTGGTGGCTGGGCACATATGTGATTGTAAACTATACCGTGTTACCAAATATCAGTAAGAATTTGAAAGCTAAAACTTGAATTGTACTCCCTTGTTCTTCAGGTGGGCTCCTGATTGCTGAACTTGAAATGTGCTCCCTTATTCTTCAGGCGGGCTCCTGACTACTGACTTTGAAATGTGCTCCTTTTTTGTCCAGGTGGGCTCCTGACTTCAACAAAACAAAGAAAACTTTCTGCCCCAGTTTGGTGGCTGGGCACATATGTGATTGTAAACTATACCGTGTTACCAAATATCAGTAAGAATTTGAAAGCTAAAACTTGAATTGTACTCCCTTGTTCTTCAGGTGGGCTCCTGATTGCTGAACTTGAAATGTGCTCCTTTGTTCTCTAGGAGGGCTCCTGACTGCTGATTTGAGATGTGCTCCCTTGTTCTCCAGGCGGGTTCCTGACTGCTGACTTGGATGTGCTCCCTTGCTCACAAGGCGGGCTCCTGACTGTTGACTTGGATGTATTCCCTTGTTCTCCAGGCGGGCTCCTGACTTCAACAAAACAGACAAAGAAAATTTCTACCCCAGTATAGTGGCTGGGTAATATGTGATTGTAAACTACATCATGTTACCAACTATCAATAAGACTTTGAAAGCTAAAACTTGAATTGTACTCTCTTGTTCTCCAGGCGGGCTCCTGACGGCAAAATTTTAAATGTATTCCCTTGTTCTCCAGGCGGGCTCCTGACTGTTAACTTTGAAATGTGCTCCCTTGTTTTCCAGGCGGGCTCCTGACTGTTGATTTGAAATGTGCTCCCTTGTTTTCCAGTCGGGCTCCTGATTGCTGGCTTGAAATGTATTCACTTGTTCTCCAGGCGGGCTCCTGACTTCAACAAAACAAACAAAACAAAGAAAATTTCTGCCCCAGTTTGGTGGCTGGGCACGTAGGTGACTGTTAAATTGAATCATTCTACCAACTATTATTAAGAATTTGAAAGCTAAGTACTATTATCCAGGGAGGTCTTGACAACTCTTAATTAAATGACAATTATATATCTAAGTTGTATCTTCTAAAGGTATTACTCCCGCGAAGTCCTTTTATCTAAGAGGGTCTTAAACTATATCCTATTATCTAGGAAGGTCCTGAAAACTGCTAATTGAATCCTATCCTAAATATGAAAACTTTGACACCAAATTACATTACTCTATGCTATTCATGATGGTTTTGAAATTTAACTAAGCCACATTTCCCAGGAAAGTCCTGAAAGTTTACGGTCAAACCTATTTTGGTGCTTGCTCTTTCCCCTACGAAAACGAAATTTTCTGCCCCTGTTTCAATCAAAGGAATATCTTGTCAGTTTAAAATGGTGGTTAATTGACGACATTCTTGCTGAAGATGTCTCCGCTGCCATATTTTGCTTTGACCTGCTTCCCCGAACTGGCCCTGAACCACTTTGACTCTCTGACTGACTTACAAACCTCATGACCTCTGATGACCCGAGTGTTCTATACCCCGACTGTTGTTTCACATCTCTGACCCTTTTATCTGAACCTTTGCAATTCCCATGACATTACCAAATCAGTCCTCCGATGAAACTTCCGGTGACTCCCTATAACCCACTTTACATCCTGCTATCTTTGGTATGTTTTCGGACACTCTGTGCTTTGCAATTTTTGAATCTGGTAGTGAGCTTTGTAATCCTTTCTTGTTTGCTTTGAACAAAACTGACATTCAAACATCTTAGAGAAACAAACCCCAAAAGAAATGAAATGGAATGGAATGACCTTGAGAGTTAAGGATAAAGAAAATCCAAAACCGGACGACTTACTAAAAGGAAAAAGGGAAAGAGACTTATCTGAATGGAACAGCTGGTACCATTGATCATGACATGCATTTCGGACTAATCGGCACAAACTGTCCAGCCAATCAACTTTCAGTTGCCATACTTTGTTGCCCCCGAATTCCATAACCTGATTTCTTTACCCCAAACACTAACTTTGTTCACCCTGCGGTGTCCTGAATGGTTTTCACCCACATACCTCTCCCATTTGTTCACTTCTTAACTCACTTTCGCCTTAAGGTGCCCATGAGGGTTTTCACCAATAAGACTCTCTCATTTTCATTTCTCTCGACTCCCGTCACCTTACGGTGCCCGTGAGAGTTTTTGTCACACCTCCTTTTTTCGAAGAGCTTTATCGGCTTTTACTACACCCCGGGAAGGGATATAGTAAAGAAAGGAGTTTTTTCCAATTTAAGGACAATCGAAACGGGATTCGATTTTATTTAATATTCAGAGTCGCCACTTGGGAGATTTACGGTGTCCCAAGTCACCTGTTTGAATCCCGAATCGAGGAAGGGTTTGA
>MU699305.1:53576-93936 GCA_026770625.1 Nicotiana glauca | reverse complement strand
GGAAGACGAGGAACTAGGGTGGGGGGGGATGTTCAGACACTCTTATAGTACGCCTACCCCGCCTCTGAGCCGTTTGATCGAAAGAACCTCGACGGTTTAGATCAAACTGGCTCTAAACGGCGTCGTTTTGGATTCCAGGGGCAGGTCAGGTATTGGGGTTGGGCCTGGGGTGGGTTATTTTGGGTTTGGGCTGGCCAATTTTGGCCTAATTTCGGGGGCAACATTAGGCAGCCCTTTTCCTTGTTTTTCTTTTATTTTATTTGTTTTCCTTTTTATTTAAATTGTTTTTGTATATATATTTTTTTATTTTGTATTTTTTGTGTTATTTATTTTTTCTAATTTCTACAAAGATGCAAAATTAAACTAACAATTAAACTAAGACTAATTAATGCATGAAATTTATTTAATAACTATTTTGCGACAATTTTACAATAACAATGCTAAAGTGAACTATTTTTGGCGTTTTCTTCATATCCTCTTCTAAAACAAATTAATCCCTAATTAATATTAACATATGAAATTAATTTGTAAATGCAGAGTGCATATTTTTTTGTATTTTATATGAATTGACGTGCAACCAATCAACACAAAATTCACAAAAAATTGTAAAAATCATTTTATTTGAAACTTTTGGAATAATTTGCTTAGGGCAAAAATCACGTGCTCACAGTTTTCACCAATAAGACTCTCTCATTTTTATTTCTCTCAACTCTCGTCGCCTTACGTTGCCCGTGAGGGTTTTCACCAATAAGACTCTCTCATTTTTCATTACTTTCCTTCTTGGACTGGAGTGTTGCCCGTGATATGAATCATCTCTTCTCGCTCGACTTAGCATTTCTTGAAGACTGATCAGAAGGTCTTTCTTTGAATCGTAATGTGGGCTTTTGGATAGGGTTAGAAAGAAAGGGTATTAAAGGCTCAAAACAATTCAGATGCGCTTAACAATTACAACTCTTGGAATCAGATTTCTAGTAACAACTGCAACTTCTGCCCTACTTTCTTGCTTGGGGACTTTTGGATTTTTATTTTGATGGGACCGAACCGTGAGGCTGCCTACGTATCCTTAAAAGGAATCAGGTCGAACGTAGTTCATGTTATAGAAATTACTTTATTGTTGTATTTTTTCTTTCCTTTTTCTCCCTCTTTCTCTTCTTTCTTTTTTTTTCTCTTTTTGTTGTTTTGTTATTTTTTTCTTTTCTTTTTCTTTTTTTTTCTTTTTTTTTCTTCCTTGTCTTTTCTCTCTTTTCATTCTTTTTCTTTTCTCTTTTCCTTTACTTATCTTTCACGCTTGCGTTTCGGATCTTTGCTACTGATTCTGAAAGAGGGGTATGAAAGAAAATAAATAAGGCTCAAAGGGGTAACAAAGGGTAAAGTGTTTAGATAGTAGAACAAAATGCCTTCGTCATTCCAATCTTCAAAACATGCCAAGTACGAACAAATACAATCAAACCAAAGAAAATCATACATAATACCTCTCGACCGCATCGGAATTGATGGCCATTTCAACACACTTGCCTTCTATGTCTGTTAAATACAAAGCACCATTGGACAACCCTCTCGTCACGATGAACGGCCCCTGCCAATTTGGGATGAACTTGCCTTTGGCCTCCGCCTGATGTGGAAGAATATGTCTCAATACTTGCTGACCCACTTCGAACTTTCGTGGACGTGCCTTCTTATTATATGCTCTTGCCATTCTTTATTGATACAGTTGGCCATGACACACTACTGCCAATCGCTTCTCATCGCTCAAATTCAATTGTTCCAAGCGGGTTTCGAACCATTCATCATCATCAATCTGTGCTTCATCATCACACTCCATTTTGGATTCTCATAATTAACTTGGCTTTCAAAACTCGGCTGAAGACGCCTCATGCATGTCATGTCATTGAAACCAACATAAAAAGAACTGTGCAAGAAGAAAAGAAAAACAAAAATGAGACTACCAGGAATGAAGAACAAGGGAAATGGCATTCCATTGAAATTGAAAGATAACAAGGTTTAACACATCCAAATGGACAGAACATAGAATCTGAATCACAAACCTAGAATAATCTAGACAACTAAAAGAAAATCAAAGCCCACTACCAAAACTCCCTCCGAGTAGGAAGAGGAGTAGCTTCCCAATTGTTGATCTTCACATTCGGCCTAACAAAATGCACTTCTTCGTCACCGGAACCTTCCCCGATTTCTACCGTGTTCACTTCATCAAATAGACTTTGGACCCTCTCAAATCAACTCCTCCTCAAAGACAACCTAGGTCTTGGAACTACTGACACCGGACGCTTCACTGCCCCTGATTTGACAAAAGTTCTGAAGAGGTGTGGGATAAGCCTAGAGAGCAGCCATGCTTTCTTTTCCAACTTTGTAGCCTTCTTCACATCATCCCCTGTGGGCTTGAAACCCAAACCAAATGTACCCATATTTTTACGTAGAGACACGGGCTGCACAACACCTTGCAAAGATGGGCCCAGACCTTTACCCGGCACAAAACCATACTTCAACATCTCTCATTAGCTACCATGCAGATCGAAGGTGATAGCCTCGGCCTTGGAATGCATTTTCCTTCAGGAACCTTTTCGACAGACATATTTCGGAAGTTTGATAAGCTAAAGGTCCTTTATCATCTTCGGCCTCAATAAATTGAGCAGATGAATCTTCGTAAAGGGATAAATCCTCCTCCCCACGCACAACTATCTCTTGTTTATCCCACTCAAATTTCACCATTTGATGTAGCGATGATGGCACTGCCTTAGCCGCATGTATCCAAGGCCTACCCAATAACAAATTATGCGGGGAGACCATGTCTAGCACTTGAAATTCCATACTGAAACCAATTGGCCCTATCACCAATTCAAGCATTATCTCTCCAGCAGAACCTTTTCCTTTCCCATCAAAACCTCGAACACCTACACTGCTCATGTGGATTCTTTCGGTGCCGATCTTCAACTTTTGCAAAGTGGACAGAGGGAAAATATTTGCACTAGATCCATTATCCACCAATACTCTAGTGACAAAATAATTTTCGTACTTCACCGTGATACACAGAGCCCGATTGTGCTCCGCACCCTTTATAGGAAGCTCATCATCTGCAAAAGTGGTCCTAATTGCTTCGAAGATCCTACCGGCAATCTTTTATAATTGATTTACTGTGATGTTATCAAGAATATGTGCCCCTTTCAGAATCATCATTATGGCCCCGCGATGTTCATCTGATTGTGTCAATAAAGATAACAGAGAAATATTGGCTGGAGTTTTCCTTGATTGTTCAACAATGGAATAGTCTTGCACTTTCATCTTTCTCAAGAACTCTTCGGCCTCCTCCTCGGTCAATGATTTCTTTACTGGCATTTGGCTACCCTTGATGATCTTGGCCTTCCTTAGTTCTTTGGTGGTAAGGCATCCTCCGAAATGAGTCGATCCTCTGATCTCAACAAATTCTTCCTCCACTTCTTTTCCTTTGTGTATCATTATTGCTCGTTTTCAATTCCCTGGGACATCCTTTGTCTCAGCTGCTGGCAACTGAGTCATTGATTTAATAGCAATAGGGGTAACGGGAGACCCTTTCACAACTACAAGAGGCTTGCTTGGCATCCCTAGTACCACCAACTTTGGTTTTTTCCGACTTGCCCCGACACCATTCGAAGACCCTTCTGAAAACATCACACATTTTCTAGATACTTCATCTTGCTCCACAACCTTAGCAGGTTTTTCAATTTCAATGGGAGGCCCGAAATGAGGAGCGCACCAGTATGGATTCAAGGTCTTGAATGTTGGTTTTGTACCATAGTATTGGGCATCAGGACATTGAACAAGGTTTTTCTAGAAGATAGAGGGATGTTGGTATGGGGAGGAGCTGTAAAAATAGGAGTATTTAATGGCACGCTTGTATTGGCGGGTCGACATAAAAAGGTTGGGACAAGATTCCAAGGTAGTTGTGGCAAGGGGTAAAGCCTGGGGCATGTTGGGAGGAGAGTCCCATGGCATTGGGAAACTGGGATTGTGATGGTAGTGGGACGACAGCAAGACTTTTGATGTAGTTGGTGGGGAATGAGGGTAGAGGGTGCCCACTAATCCAAGCCTGGTACATCTCCGTTATCTGGCGTTTCAACCTTTAGGCCTCTCCTTTCAAATCAAATTCCAATTCGACAACACCTATCTCTGATCCCTCACTAGTCATGGTTGTCTTGTTGTTTGACCTAGCGTGCATGGATGACTCGCTCGAACGCCACAAACTAACAACCTTCCTGTGATTAATAACAAGGATAACAAGGAGGGGCAAAACAAAGGCGACATGTTATCGTTAGGGCATTTATCAGGTAATAACATAACATTGCGTGCAATGCACCTATCAACAATCAACGGTTCTAGAATGACTTCGAGGATCATAAGGTCACTTGGCATCATCCCACTTTGTTCATTTCATTCCTCTCCTTTCTTTTCTTTCCTCGCCTTTCTTTAGCTCGCCCATTTTCTTTCCCCTTTTTCTTTCTAATTATCGTTCTTTTTCTTCCTTCTTATTTCTCACATCTCATGATTTCACCTCTCTTTTTTTTCCTTTTTGCCCTCTCTTTTTCTTTTTTCCCCTTTCTTTTCTTTTTCTTTTCAATAAAAAAATGATTCAATCGAACCCTACGTAGGTTGCCTACGTATCATGACCCTGCATGAATCCGACCTTTGCGTAGTTCTGGAAGATTGAGAATAAAGTAAACAAACTGGCATTCTCTTTTTTTTTATTGACTACTCTCATGATAAAATAGAAATAAAAGAAGCAAATCTTTTTTTTTCTGAATTTTCTAGACTTAATGTTTTATGACCTATTCTAAACTCAAGCTTAACGGGCATTTTTTCTTTTTTTTTCTTTTTCCTTTTGAAACAAATACTCTATTAAGGAAAAACTCTAGAAGAGAAAGATATTTTTTGATTCTTTCTTCTTTTTTTTTTAAGAAGAAAATCTAAAGAATAAATCACAGAAAAATATTTTGGATTTTTATTTGATATCGTGATGCAAGATTTCAAAACGAGCAATGGAGAAGATAAAACAAAATATTTTTGAATTTCAATTTTGATTGCCTAAAGAAGAATTTCTAATGATAAACAAAAGATAAAGTATGTTTTTTTTTTCTATGTACAATATCATAAAGTTCTAATGATTTTATTTTTTATTTTTTACTAATTTCCCCAAGAAACACCTCAAAAGAAAATCTTTTTGGATTTTGAAATCAATACCTTAAAGAAGGCTTTTAAAGAAGTACTAAAAGAAAATTCTCTTTTTGTTTGAATTTTGGTCCTAATATAGTAGAGGAAATATAAAAACAATTTTTATCTTGATATTAAGTGCCTAAAGGAAAAACAATCTCAAAGAATTTTTTTTTATTTCTAGAATTAATAATCTAAAGAAAAATTATAACGAAAACACAAAATTTCTTCTTTTTTTTTTTTGGATTTTTGACTTGTAACACATTTTCAAATACAAAATAAGAAATACAATAACAAAAGACTAGGCAAACTTAACTAGACTATTACAAACTCTAACATCACCTACAAGACGGAATACTACTAAACAGGACTAGAAAGTAAAACATGAACAATTGACTCAAAACATAAAATGGCTCCTCGAGCAGCTCCTGAATGCAATGATCATGGGGTATCTGTTATGCTCAAACACTGGTAAGTAAATCCACACCTGTATGAGAAAACTTAAACCTACATTATGTGAGAGAATAACATTCCCTACTGGAAATATGCACGACATGGTTGCGATTATTTTTTAAAAATTAACCTATATGGCTAAAAGTACAAAATTTGGCTAAGACCCCGCAAAGCCAAGAACCTAAGATTTACTAGGAAGACCGGACCCTATGTGGGTTGCCTACATATCACGCCCCGAAAGACGAGAATCAGGTTTGCGTAGTTCGGGCAGATTGGATATGGTTGAGAATTAAAAAACAACTAATTTAGAGAAAACATATTTTTGATTTTCTTGAAAAATGATAAAACATGCAAAATCTTTTTAGATTTTCTTTTCCCTTTTTTTGATATTTTGATTTTCTGAAAATGACAAAAAAGTGTAAAATCTTTTTTTTTTTGAATTTTTCTTGTATATATTTTTTGTCTTTTCCTTAATAAAAACGTAACAAAAAACATAATTGAGCCCTACTTTTTTTTAAGCAAAATTCACTAGGCAGTATGCCTAGGGCTAGTTTTTATATATATCTAAAACAGAAAATAAAATACAGTGTCAGGAGGTCTTAAACGATGAAAGAAATAGACTTTGGCATCTACATAGCTCCTATTACCATTATCGAGCAATGCACTCAATACTGATATTACATTATGTAATCTACTAATATAGAAAAAATGATATATAAAAACTAGCCATGATATGTTTTCCCTCGTAAGTGCTTTAGAAATCGTAACTTTGTTGTTTCTTTGATCATCTTCCCAATGGTGTATGAGTTGTGAGTGTGGATTATCTATTTCACTTGCTAGTGTTGATTATCTATTTCACTTGCTGCATTCTTCAATTTTTGTATAAATTGTGCTTTTCTCCCACGATCAACCACTACCTTTCCAGTATGTATTTTGTCCAGAATTGTTCCGCATGCTCCTTCTTTTTTATCATTCCATTTCCATGTTACTTGTGGTTGTTCTTGAACCAAGTACTCCAAAAAACCATATGCTTTATCTATCCATCTTGAAACACTGCCCAGATTTTGCAGGAAAGACAAAAAACTGGGCAGCCCGCTGTTGTATTCATCCTTTTTGTTCTTGCATTCCTGTGATCTCCAGCTCCACTGTTTGAAACCCAATGTATTGAGCCCTTGTTGTGTTATAGGACTACTAGAGTGCATTGATATTACATCCCACAATGCACTCATTCCTCCCAGATTTGCCCACAAAAAGCCCACTCTATACTTGGTCCAAAATCTGGGTACATTGCTCCTCTTTACCATACTTGTGCCTATCATGTGTACTCCTTCTAGGGAATGAGCATTAAATGCTAATACCACCCATAGAAATTGTACCAAATAATAGGGTATGGTCACAGTAAAGTTCTCTGCAAAAAAAGAGAACAGTGTTAGAAAACACGACCACCATATTCCACTCCCTAAGGAGCTAAACATGATGATCTGCAACAACATAATGTTCTGCAACCAAAATCGTCTGGCTCCCTCAATGACTTGTTGTAAAATTGGAGAGATTGAGTCCCTCCATCCCTACTTGCTTTGTTTTCACACTTCACCCTCTTTTTCTTTTTATTCTCTTTTTTTTCTTTTTTTCATTTTTCATTTGCCCTCAACTTTTATTGGTCCGTCAAATGACCCTTTTACCTTGGAGAAATGCAACATGTAGCACATAGGATGCATCAAGATTGTCTGTTATTTTGGGTACACCTGTCCTAGACGGACCCAACTCCTGTGTTGAGTCCCCTAAGTCAAATGCACATTTTGCAAACAAGCGTACCTACTAGGGATCTGGCATGAGGTTGAGTTATTCTAGGTTCAAAACCTGGGTATATGTTCTAGACTGTGTACCCGAGCGGACAACTTGAGTCGAGGAGGGGGCTACATACCGGTAACCAAAAGGCCATCCGACTTAGTAACTTGTCCGAGCCTATTTCTTATTTCAAGATATGACATTAACAGAATAGGGAGTCTCGACCAGCGAGCACATCCCCGAAGATGAGAAGAGAAGAGTTTCGTAGCAATTTTATATATACAGTTAAGATAATATCAAAGCGGTAAAAAGCAACATTTTGCACATTAGTCCCAAACATGTGATAATAAACAAAGCCAAATACAATAATTTTTCCAAGCTCGAACTCTCGAACCCTGAACTGAAATTCTGGGTTCTTGTCCCCAGTAGAGTCGTCAGAGCTATCACACCTCCTTTTTCACTACACCCCCGTAAAGGGGTATAATAAAAGGAGTTTTTTCAATTAAAGGATGATCGAAACGGGATTTATTCAATAAAAGATTCAGAGTCGCCACTTGGGAGATTTATGGTGTCCCAAGTCACCAGTTTCAAATCCCGAATCGTGGAAAGGGTTGACTCTGTATTACAGTCAGTGAACCAGAAATCCGGGTAAGGAATTCTGTTAACCCGGGATAAGGTGTTAGGCATTCCCGAGTTCCGTGGTTCTAGCACAGTCGCTCAACTGCTATAATTGGCATAATTATCTGATTTTAAGAACATTTTGAATCTATGTGAATTTTAACTTTTAACCACTTTTATTTAATATTTTTAGGAAGATTCAACGTCATATAAAATACATCTTGAACCACGTCACATAAATGCACCCGCGGTCTACGACACATTTCATCTAACATTTTTGAGATTTCGATTTGGGTCACATAAATGTACACTCGAGTTTAGGAAGTTAATTTAAATTACGCGCGTAAAGCAACTACATGTTTCAAGTTTGCGAGGGCCACGGAAAATTCAACTAATGGCACACCTCGATGCTAATTTCAAAGGATTGTACTCAACTAAAGCAAACTACAATGTTTATGAATATTATTCTTTCGAAGTTTGAGATGATTGCATGGCGTTATTCTAGAAATTATTGTGAGGAAGAGGCCAACTTACTCGTTCCCGAGTGAACTTCAACAAATTAAACGAGAACAAAACAGTACTATATCATTACTCTTAAACAAGTCTCAATCACATCCAAGCAAAATTCATACTGCATCAACAGTAGCTAATAGATCTCTTATTCTACTAATGAGCCAAATTCTTGTTTTATCCGTATATCATAACAAATTAGTTTTCAAGACTAAAGTAGACCCATGTCATGTCATTACTTCAAAGAATCCAAAGTTCAAATCCAAACAAATTTGCTGCTTAATGTAGAAACTTACCAACCAACGAACTAACTTATCAAACTAAAAATTGAGTTCATGTATCAGTTACTTCAGTGGTATAAGCACATGCTTATTTTATCCAATAAAAATCTTAGTATCCATGAATTGAATAGTAATGAGACAAAAAACAAAATCTTACGCATAACTATTATATACATGGCACTAATTAACATAAGAGGGTGCTAACACACAGCTAATATCATTTAGGTTCAAACGTTCACAATCAAGAGTGAGGAAGAAAAATACAAAGAATAAAAATAATAAAATTGATACCAAAACTATAAGAAAGAATCGGACCCTTTTGTATTCAATAAGATTATCAAATCAAATCCTTAACAAAGCAGTTGTGAGATGGAATGAAAATCCATAAATTGATGCTGAAAACTTGGGAAAAACAGATCTGGACCCGACCGAGGAACCTCCAAAACTTCGAACACTCACCTCAGCTAGTTTCAGCGAAGAACTTGACAAATTTGAACATAGAAAAGTTGGAAATTAAAACAAACGAACCCCATGAATACCTCTCCTCTAAGTTCTCTTATTGTGCATGCGTGCGTGTGTGGGCTATTGATGTTTGAGGTTATTGGTTTTAGGGGTAAAGTATAAGGGGTTGTCATTTGGATATATCAGTGTTCGTGGGTTTTTGCTTCAGAGGAAGCCATGGAAAACTCCTTGTTTTGAAGAAGAAGACAGTCGATCAAGGGGGGGAGGGTCTCGATTTAAGGCTGCGCTCAGTCTCTTTTTTTTGTCTCCCTTCGGGCGCTATTTCTTCCCCCCTTTATTGTAGAGTCTAGGTCTAGGTTTATATTTTGTATATTTGTCAATTAGTCCTTACGTCCTTTTGTGTTAAGTCCTTAAGGTCTTTTTATTTATTTTTGTCCTAAAGAAGAGTCTAGAAGGGTCCCTAGACTACACAATGCCTTTTAAAATAAGATAGAAATACTACATCATGCCAAAACTAATCCAAATTAATTAAACTAAACATGAAACTATTTTTGTATTTTCGAAATTATATAAAGATAAAAATAAGTTACTATTTTTGTATTTTTTTTAAATTATGAAAAATACATAAACTGAAATATTTTTGTAATTTTTATTTTTTTGGTAATAAAATAAAGTAAAAGAGTCAAAATGAGTTGAAATAGCTATATTAGGCCTAAATTAAATATTTACGTGCTAAAATATAAAAAAATTTGGGGAGGGTCAAAAATCACATGTCTACACATTCAAGTCGTCTATCTTATCTTTTCCTCTGCTTTTCGAATTACTCGGAGGAGGAGGAGGTGGAGGGCCTCTAGATCTAGTGTGATATGTTGATGATGCCAGTATGTACGAACCAACCTTAGGGGATGGGAATAATAAAAATAAAGAAAAACAAAAGGTAAACAAGTTAGTAAGGATTCTAAAAGTGTTTGCAGTATTTAAACACATATTGCGGGAATGTAAATTCGCTTCCTAATTTGGGAGCCTCGTTGTGCCCGAGGTAGGCCTAGCGACAAATAGATTTGGAGAATTTCAGTGCCAATGATTGCTTCATTTCGTTAATGTAAAAATAGATGAATCTAAAATGACAGTAAATAAAATAAGTCACTAATAGCACTTGGCCTTATTACATTTGAAAAAGCAAATAAACCTAATCTACTTGGTCCCAGAAGGACCTTCTCCAAGCTGGATGTTTTTGGCTTCGTTGATCAAATTCCCCAGTTCACGTAGGTTCAGCAGTAGATATGCCATGTCCTCCTTCGCTTCCTTTATTGTTATGGCAATCGTAACTCTCTTCCTCATTTTTCCTTCCAATTCCATCAGACTATACTCCAGATATTCCAACCTTTCGCTAGATTTAACAGCCCTCTCTCTCCATTCATTGATTAGTTCCATATCGGTTTTATGTCTCTCTAGGTGCTCGGCCTCATACTCGAAAACTCTTTTGCACAGTTTGTTATATTTCTCCTGTGCCTCGACAATTTTATCTATGACTCTATTTCGTGGACCAACCCTTGGCTCGAATATTCCTGCTATGCTATCCTTAAGCCATGAGGGCTAAAAGTATACAGACCAGCATGATATCGATATGGCTCGATGGTATCCTTTTTCGCAATAATTTTCAAATGCCACATGTGCTGAGCTTCACATTTGTATGGGACATTGTCATCCTAAAAATCTGCCTTGTAGTGACTCATTTTAGAAACTTGCGGTATGACCCGCTTCCTGCCTTCCTCTCTCACAACTCTGATGGAAGCATAAGGGTATATGCCCCTCAATCTGATCAGTATCAAGTGTGGAACATCCCTAGATCTGATAATGAACTCGTCGGTAGGGAATCATTCGAACATCCATTGAACCTGATCCTTGGTCAAATTGCTGAAGAACTGCGCTCATGCTACAACATCTTCATGTGGAGCAAACTTGTCTGGGATATAGGTCATTCTCTTAGGATGATGGAAAGCTATGTGATCATTCCACGACCTTCACGGAAGCTCTTGATGGTATTGACTTTTCTGGAGATGCTCTAACAACCAAACTTGAAACAGCAGATTACAATCTTCGAACTATTTGTACCCCCCTTTGACAACGCTCTAAGGCCCGGTATATGTCTGCTATGATCATAGGTACAATGGTATATGTTTGCACCTTGATCCTATTCATCAACGTTTTGGCTACCATGGCCAGTCTGGTGTGTCCCCTTGGATCGGGAACACTAACATACCCAAGAAATAGATGATGAACACAAAAACCCTACGGTGAATCCAACCCAAGGAAGTGATGGAGAATTCGTCATCAAAAATACGATAAGATCTGTTGTGACCGTATCGTTCATAGAGGAAGTCGAAGGGTATGTAGGAATTTTTCAGGCACTCCAAGTCATCATTCTTCTTTAATCCCAACATCTTCAGAAACCCCTTAGTAGAGTGATTTTCCAGCATCAATAAACCGGGACTGTCCCAAGGTAGCCCAGCGAATCCCCCTATTTCTTCCAAGAGAGGGGTCATTTTAATATTTCCAAAGCGAAACATGGATCTTTCTTTGTCCGAGAACATTGTGGCAGCTTTGATTAACATGTTGTTTAGCTGGAGATCCAATAAAGAAGGAAAATTTCCCAAGACCCTTTTCACATGATTCTTATCGCTTGATGGAAGATCCTCCCACCAATCTAGCAACAATGGTGGTATGTTACGGACCATGCTGAACCTGGGGACTTTGTGCCTCATTTTCTGCAAAACAAATATGGTTAGGCCCTTTCCCCTCCAAATCCAACTATTTATACAACAATGATTAGCATTTTGGCACTTATTTCTCCAAAATTAATGGACACAATCATGGTTCCGCCTGTTGGGATTATGGAAAACCCGATGGACCTTTGGACGAGGCTTGTCTTAAAGGGTTATTATATGGACAACATATAAATCTGGCTAGGTTTGACCATAATGCATCTACAATTAATCAGAGTAAGGTTTCTAAAGAGGTCAAGACTGGTACCCTCAAGTGGACAACTTGAGGGGGGAAGGTACGAAACCGTCGACTGTACTGCTGCTCGACTAATTTTATCACAAATACGCCTTTCTAGATATTAAATGGTGATATATAGGAAGGGGCAAACACTCATCAAGTGTTGCTATAGGATTGATTACGCACGAGTGGAATATGATGTTGAGCATGACTTATACAATAATAAATAGCATGTTGTCACGTATTTGCACGTAAAAAATGATAAATACGGTATTTAATAATTGAAATACGTTTAAGAAAGAAAACAGGGAGACAAGTCAGCTTCAGTAACAAAGGAAACCGTAAATATTTGTAAAATAGGCAATTAAATCCAAATAAGGAGGAAGGGGAAGGGTGCACACGTATTAACAGAATAAAGCATGCTTGAGACTAATTCACAAAAAGCAAGTTTGTTATGATAAGAGCCTAAAAATATCCCCAGCAGAGTCGCCATGCTATCGCGCCCCCTGTTTTCCTCGCAGAGTTCGGGTTTCGATATTTTTGGGACAACTCCTTTCCTTTTGGGAATTGGGTATGAGATTTGAAGAGTCGGCACCTAACCCATTAAGGTGTGTTAGGGCACCTAGAGTAAATATCTCATAAACTAGTTTATATTACCAGAGATTGGGTAAGGGCTCGAAATTACCTTGAGGGGAAGGTGTTGGGCACCCCTCGAGGTCCACAACGGTGGGTCCTGGCCAAAATCAATTTAATCGAATTAGTCTTATAAGCATATAAACAAACAGATACTACTTTTAAAACAAGGAGTAAAAGGGGTCCTAGGTTTTTTTAGCCTATAGGATCACTTCTATGCAATACTTGGTAATCATCCCCAAGCTGGGGTGCTACATAGCATTAGCGCACAGATCATCATTTCCTTTACTACTCGATTACCCTCCCCTTTCTGATTATTACCTAAGCATTCTAATAACATCCACTACGCACCCTATGTGTGAACTACCCGTCCCTTACCTGTGGCCTTAGAGGTGTTTAGGACATCTATTTAAGGTGGTTCTAGACTCACCTATGTTGTTTAAAAGGATAAAATCTAACCGACAACAAAAACAGGTAGGACTGTCACATAAAGAGCAATTAAGGGGCTCATATTTACCTCCACAAATAGACAAAACAAGTGCACACCATTCAAACAAGTAGTTTTTATAATTTTAGGAGTCCTATATGCAGGATATCTAAAAGAGTACAAACAGAATACACAACATTTTTATTTAGGTGAGGCACTAAGTACCTATCAGTTTGCCTACTGATTTTTATCACTCACTGAATCTGAGCACGTTTCAAGCAGCAAGAAAATCACAATTTTAAACCCAAGATTTAATTGTCCTGCAGGCTTGCCTAAGTGATAACCCGCAGAACCCTATAGACATGGTATCTAAACGTTAATCAGACAAAAATTTTATAAACCAGTGATTAATTTAAACAGACGAATTTTTATCTTTTGGACCCTATAGGCATGGTTTCTAGGTGATGAAGCTGATTACAAGCGTTATTTCACGGCATAGACACTGATTTTATACACGTTTCCTATAGACATGATACCTAAGGTAAAAATTGCACAGGGCGCCCTATATGGGCGCCCCTTTTTAACCTGTAGCCGCTTTGTCTTTTTGTTTGCACCCGTACCCACTTTTTAAAAAACTTCAGCTTCCCTTTCTCCTCTTCTTCTCCTTATTACCTTTCTGTTTGCTTCTGCAGGTGCTTTGTTGCAATTTATGGTTGAAGTGCAACAACGACCTCTGTCCAAGACCCTTTACTCTCTCCTTTTTACATTTTCCTATGCTTTGGGTTGGAAGGTTAACTTCTCGTGTAGCCAAGTTGTTGAATAATACTTTGTTTACTGGTCAAATATTTTGGTTCCATTTCGGTTTAAGGAAGACGCATGGTCTAAGACAGTTGATAGGATTATAACTGTTCTCATAAACAAGTATGCTGTGATTATTCTGCCACACTAGTATACATTATGGTCTCGGATTACACGGATCAAAGATAAGACAAAATATCTTAAAAAAATAATACTAATATTCAGTTCTAGGGCTGAAGTTTTCTAGTAACAACATAGAAACTTCAGATCTAGAGCTGAAGTTTCCTAGTTACAATATAGAAACTTCAGCTCTAGAGCTGAAGTTTTTATTTTATAACTGGCAAACTTCAGCTGTAGAGCTGAAGTTTTCTGGTTACAAAGACAAAAACTTTAGCTCTAGAGCTGAAGTTTTCCAATACAAAAGAAAAACTTCAGCTCTAGAGCTTATGTTTTTATTTTTTAACTGAAAAACTTAAGCTCTAGAGCTTAAGTTTTTATTTTATAACTGGAAAACTTAAGCTGGAAAACTGCTTAAGTTTTTATTTTATAACTGAAAAACTTAAGCTCTAGAGCTTAAGTTTTTATTTTATAACTGGAAAACTTAAGCTGGAAAACTGCTTAAGTTTTTATTTTATAACTGAAAAACTTAAGCTCTAGAGCTTAAGTTTTTATTTTATAACTGGAAAACTTAAGCTGGAAAACTGCTTAAGTTTTTATTTTATAACTGAAAAACTTAAGCTCTAGAGCTTAAGTTTTTATTTTATAACTGGAAAACTTAAGCTGGAAAACTGCTTAAGTTTTTATTTTATAACTGAAAAACTTAAGCTCTAGAGCTTAAGTTTTTATTTTATAACTGAAAAACTGCTTAAGTTTTTAATTTATAACTGGAAAACTTAAGCTGAAAAACTTCTTAAGTTTTTATTTTATAACTGAAAAACTGCTTAAGTTTTTGTTTTATAACTGGAAAACTTAAGCTGGAAAACTGCTTAAGTTTTTATTTTATAACTGGAAAACATAAGCTCTAGAGCTTAAGTTTTCCAGTTAGAAAGACAAAAACTTCAGCTGAAGTTTTCCAGTACAAAAGAAAAACTTCAGCCCCGTGGGCTGAAGCTATGTTAAAAAGCGGGTATGTTTGCAATTTTTTTGCAAAGCGGGCACAAGTTAAAATGTGGCACAAAAAATGGGTATAGATGCAAATGCCCTATATCTAAGTGTTGGAAGGTGTTTTTACACTTATTTCCTATATGCATGATGTCTAAGTTGTCAAAACTGATTTTAAATATGATTTTCTATGGACATGGTATCTAAGTGAGCAGAATGTTATACGAGTTGATAACTCCAAAAAGATCCTATAGGCATGGTTTCTAATGCACCTTGAAACTTGAGAATATGCATGGATATGAATTTTGATACATAATTGATAAACGTCCTATAACAGGATTTCTAGGATGTAAAGTGGAAATCCAGGACAAATATGAACATAAGGCATATAGGCATGGTTTCTAGTGCATATAAATAATCACAACAATCCTATAGGCATGATTTCTTCCCGATCCCAACAAAGATATATAAAAATCTCTCCCAGCTTTACTAATAACCCCAATATCTATTTTTACAAAGATTATTATTACAGACAATGGTGAATAAATTACACAATGAAATAACCATTATACTATAGGGAGCCTTCATAGGCCCAATATCAACCTGGGAACCAAGCCTTCAAACATAGCATCTTTGAGCATAGTGGTGGCCCATCCATAACACATAAAACTGGTTCCTGGTGTGTAAAAGTTCCCAAGGGCCTCAGAGACAATGCTCACACCAGAATCAGATGTTCAACAAAATTCACAAAGGCTTGGAGAACCATCCCTAATGTGTCAGAGTCTAGAGAAGTCTCATGGACCATAAGAAATACTCACACTAGGGGTGGCAGGATCCTAGACAGTTAAGAGTAAGAGTTGAAAATTGTATATGAAGTATGAGATAGTTTTAGGAAAAACGGTTTGGATTTTAGAAGTGAATAGAAACAGATTACAAGAACTACAATTATAACCACATTTAGCAGATGGAGTTCATACATGAACTCCAGTTGTCAAACAACAGACAAAACAGAGTCACAATTAATTCAAACAAGGTTTCACATTGCCTGGGACTGACATAGTTCATTAGCTATTACTAGGTGAGCATATAGGCATATATTAAGCAGAGAAAAATATGCTGGGATCAAGTTACTTATCAGACAGTCATACAGAAAAGGTAGCAAAGGTTGAGAGCATAGAAATCATGAATTAATTAGGAACCTATTAAGGTAAATACATAAATTGGGACAGGGATTGAAACATGCTAGTTGAGAAACAGGTGAACAAGTATCCTGGATCGAGCAGGAATATGCCAAAGTATATTAACTATACTAACATATTGGACAGGACAAATTCACAGGAGTTAAAGCATGCTAGTTAGTAGAAACATAAGGTCAAACAGAGGCATATTGATATTTATAGCAGATTGACTACATAGCATATTGAATAGGACATGATAATAGAGATAAACATGTTGTTTAAAAGCAGTAAATAGGAAGAACATATGTCTAATTGTATAGCATATTGAATGATAGCAAAACTGGAGACATACCAGTTAAGAGATAGCAATAGGAAAGTGAAGCAAATAGGATCCAAGAGTCTAGCCTTGGCTTTCAGCTGGCTAGACAGTGCAACAAACACAAGTAACAGAAAAAATTGCAATGGAAAGAGTGTAAGAGCAAGAGTTTGTTTGTGTTTCTGTGTCTTCCTGTGCATGTTCGTGTGTTTTAAAGAAGTCAGAATGAGGAAATTATATAGCACTTATCAGGGTGAAATGAATAAGGCAAAGAATAATTCAGAGTTCACAAATAAGGTATACAAATAAAATCAATCAGTTAATTAAGGCTAAATTAAATCAAGCAACTCAACAGAATCCAGGAAAGACCCCTTAAAACTGGGAAAATCAATTAATAGCCCAGATTAGAGGTTAAACAAGGCAATAAAACAAATCAAAGACCATCTAGGAGTCAGCTAAAGCAATCAAATCCCATAAATCTGGTTAATAAACTAATTAAGGCAAGCAGTACCAATTAGGAATAACAAATAAGGAAAATAGGTAAAAATCACAAAGAAGTATCAATCTCAGCAAAAAAATATAATTTGAACCCTAATAAAAATTAATCAATCTCTTCTAATTGACAAATGAAAATAACGGGCAAATACCAGAACAACTAATGAAATAATCAGAACCCTAGGATTTGGAACATAAACGGTCAAGCAAACAAAGAGTAACGGAATCAAACACTCAAATTATGTTTAGAAAAGTTTTGCAGAAACGCAAAGAAATAAAAACCTAGTTTTAGAGAAACATTAAAATCGGTTAATAGTAAGAGAAATAGAAGATTTTCGAAGAGAAATATTAGATAACCTCAAAATCATCTCAGATCTACAAAGATTTTAACAGACTCGAGTAGGAAGAGATTAGGATTTTGAAGAATGGAACGAGGTGAGAAACATCCAATTAAGAACCGGAGTTTCAAACCATAATCATAAAGATAATAATACTCACAAACGTAGCGATGAACACAAGGCAGGTTCATCGAAGAAATGAAGAGTTTAGGTCGACTCTGAGTTGAATCTCTTCGAGATTCCTTCAGATAACAGCAAAATCAAACAACTAGTGAAGATAAGAGGCCGGCTAGGGCCTAAAATCACAGGGAAACCCATGGAACTGAGGGTTTTCTGGAGATGGCGGCTAGGGTTAGGCGAGCGTTTGAGAGAGAAGAGAGGAGGGAAGGGATTCAAGGGGCGACGAACATTCTCAAATGAGGTAGGGTTTGGGGGGTTTGGGATTTGGACCGTTGATCTTTGAAATCAACGGCCAGGAGTTGATCTGGGGTTGGGCGGGTCAGATAGGAAACTGGGCTAGGGTATTTGGATTGTGATTATAATTGGGCTAGGGGTAAAATTTGGGCTAGGTCCGAAATTAAAATAAAATTAAAATGGGTTATTTGTTAAATATCTAATTAATTTAATGAAATAATTTTTAAACGATAAAAATATCATTTGTGCATGAAAATATTTTAAAATAATTACTTAGTATTATAAAAATATAAAAGGTTATTTTCTTGTGAAATAAGGTATTTATGCACACATGGGGCCATTATTGCAAAGTTATTGCAATTATAACCCTAACATGTATATATGGCTCTTCATGAAATAATTAAAGCTTAGTATAAATATAAGTGATAAAATTAAACAATAAAAAATGATTATAAAATCCTTTATGATGTAATTAGTAATTATTTATATAATAAATGCTGGAATAAATTATTTAAATCCTTTTAAAATTACAAAAAAAATTATGAAAAATACTAGTTGATAATCATGTACTATTTTGAAAGTATATATTAATTTTGAAATATATGAGGAAAAAATTGGGTACCAACAGCTAGTTCATCATGTACATCTTAGTTTTGTTGTTAAATCTGTTAACATGTTATCTGATTGTTTGCTCACCATGCTATTAGTTCTTACTGATAACTAATGTGCTTCTTGACTCATTATTGATCAATCGATTACCTTTCTGTGACTTATCCTAGTCTGAATTCTATACTGTCTTCTGTGAAAGCATGCTCATGAGTTGGTCATTGTCAGTTTATGACTTTGTTAATCTTCAAATTTGTTAAGTCTGCTCAGTCTTGGTCTCTATTCTCTGTGTGATTCTATCCCTAAGTGTACTTCCTATCATGTCCCGCACTCTTCTGAATCCTAATTTTTTGCTGGTTGAATTCCAAAGTAATCTAAGTTATATCCCTTGGCCTTCCTGGTTTGAGCACTGCTCAGGGTTCTTATGAGACTCTCGTGAACTCTGACACACCAGGATTTTGTCCATAATTTTCCTTGAGTTGGTTCTGATCTTTCTACTCTAGTGTAAGAACTGACCGAGGTTCATGAAGCCTTTGGGAACTCTGACATATTAGAGGATTGGGCTTGGTATTCTTATATTTGAAATATCGGTGAATCATTCACCATTAGTCATGTTGTACCTATGAACATATGCTTTGGAGATGCTGCAAGTTGAAGGCGTGGTTTGTCCAAGTGCATTTGGGCCTACTGCAGGCTTCCTATAGTTTATATACGTTGTAATTCATTCATTTGATTATGGTCTGTAATAACTATTTGTAATAACAATTGGGGAAATAGTGAATTAGGAAAACTGGGTTTAGTTTTAACGTTTGCGTGAGAATGGGTAGAAATAATTCCTATAAATATTTGCTTGGCCCATTCTGCTATTGTGTTAGATAACCTGCCCATAGGTCTTTCTGCTATTATACGTTAGATAACATGTTAGATAATCTGCCTGTAGGTTTTACTTTATGCGAATAAATGCTCTGCTAATTGTGTGCTGAAAACATGTCTAGATGTTCACTATATTGCATGATTAGATAACATGCTTATAGGAAATGCAATTTATAGCATACTCTGAACTGTTCCTTTAGAAATCGTGTCTGTCGGTTCTAGTTAATTGTCACACTCGCTTAGTTGATATGCATATCTCTAGGAATTAATAAGCAGTTTCAATCACCAAAAGTAGAATTCATGCCTATAGGAATAATTTATCATTTTTGCCAAATACTAAAATTGGAACTCTGCATTGCGTCTCGCTAAATACCGCTAGAAAGCATGCCCATAGGAGTAACTAAATAATTCGGAGCACTTTTTTGTTGTCACTACTATCAATTGGTGAATAAGTCACCTAGATAACATGCCTATAGATTCAAACGTTTTAAATTGTAATCAGTAGGCAATTACATAATCATCTACAAGTTGTTTCTCATAGACTGCCAGTATAGTTAAAATCCAGAATCACACAGAAATCATTTTTATAGGACCTAACAACCTTAGCTGTTAAAATTGTTGATACCCTAATCTGTTTGCGTGCATTTGCTGCCTAATGTGTGGAGGCTAAATTGAGCCTTTATCTGCTCTTACATGAAAAGTCCAACTTTTTTTGTATGTCGCCTAGTTTTACAATTTAAAGCAACCTAAGTTGTGTCCAGAACCATCCAAAATTGAGGTCCCAATGCCTCCAAGACCATAGGTAAGGGACGGGTAGTGCACGCATAGGATACGAGATAGAAATGATTAGAGCGCTTTAGGAAAATAACTGAAAGATAGTAATCGGGTAGCAGGAGATGATAATCTGTGCCCGCTGAATAATATGAGTAACACTCGGTCTTGTGGGAGTTACGAAGTATTATTTATGTTGCACGGGGTGATCCTTTAGGCTAAAAAACTTAGGACCCCCCATCCCTGTTAAATAATTCCCTCGCTTCTTTATTAGACTAATTCACATAATTTTGTTCATTCGGGACCCACAGTTGTGGACCTTGAAGAGTGCCTAACACCTTCTTTTTAAGGTAATTTCGAGCTCTTACTCGATCTTTGATGGCGCAAAATGGTTAAATAGAGCTATCTGCAAATAGGTGCCCTAACGTACCTTAATCCGTTAGGTGGCGACTCTCTCTTTTAAAATCCTTCCTTAAAAGAGTTGTCAACGTTGAAGCCCGATTTTGCGAGAAAGGGCGCGACAGCAGCGTAGTCTGAACATATCCCAAAAATCTGGATTATCGAATACATGAGAATATAGAGTACTACAAATAAAGTCTGAACAAAATACAGCTATTTAAAATAAGATAAACACTAAATATAGAACAGAAGAGTGCTTTATGGACTGCGAATGCCAGCAACTCTACCTTAAGTCTCATGCTGATAGTCACTCCGGGCAAGATCTTTTCTATATGCCGATGGGGCCAACACTGGTACTTGCATAAAAAGTACAGAAGTGTAGCATGAGTACAACTGACACCATATACACCATAAGTGCCGATCCTAACCTCGACGAAATAGTGACGAGACTATGCCAAGACACTCACAATAAACCTATATGAAACAATAATAATAGAAACATGAATAGAAATAAAAATAGTTAACTCAAGTAAACGGACTCGAAGGTCAACTAGTAGAGGGCCACAAAAAAATATAATCTCAAATCTCATATCACAATACCGAGAATAATCTCTATAGATACAAAAAACTATAATACATCAAATCTGATGTGGCATGCAACCCCATCACACCATATCATCATTTGCTCATAGCATATTCCATCCTTATTGATCTCTTCATATCTTATCATTTTAATACCGTTGTTGCGTGTAACCCGACCCTACGATATCAATTAGTTTTAATACCATTACGGTATGCAACCCGGTCCCAACAATTTCAAATTATTAACATAAACAACTCAATACCAATATTTACAAATTATCAACATAAAAGAGATGAAACGTACGGAACATTTAAGAACCATCAATACAACGAATTATACCAACACCTCGATATCCCAAACCTTATCAACTCATGAATACAAGAATAGTTACGTCTCACAAAAGCGATATTAGAGTATATCGAATAATAGAAGGATAATAAAAGCAGGTAAAACATGTGACAATGAGAATATACAATTAAAGCAAGTAGGAACAAATAGCAGGTAAGAAGATTATTAAGTAAGGCAAAAAGTTAACAAGTAAAACATAGATGTCAGGTAGAAACATGCAACAACTAAAGCATATAACAAGAGATAACATAAAATAACAAAGACATAGAAATAAATAACATAATCCCGCATGCTAGATCCCCGATGGCGCATATACACTCATCACCTTGCATATACGTCGTTTCCCCATATAATTTAGACACAACACTTACCTCTTTCCTCAATCTAATCAACACTCAACCACGACCTTTCCTTTAAAATTAGCATTCAAGCCAGTCAAATATAGCCACATATAGTTCAAATAATTCAAAATAAGCTTTAGGAACTACCCACGAGTGAATAAGATTAATTCTTTAATGGATTTAGAAAAAGTCAACAAAAGTCAACCCCGGATCCACCTAGTAAAAGTTCGAGTCCAAGGGTAGATCTCGACTACCCATAACATCAAGAGTCCATATATGTGTTTTGTTTCAAAATCTGAGTCCAATTCGACTCTCAAATCATAAATTTTAATTTTTCAAAACATAGACAAAAATTCCCAAAATTTCTCTTAGATTCTCATGAATTTGATGTTAAATATCATCTATAATCATGTTGTATCATTAAAAATAGATAAAAATCACTTATCCAATGATTTTAGATGAAAATTCTCTCTCCAAATTGCCTCATACCGAGTCTAGGGTTCTAAAATGAGAGAAACGAGATCAAATCCCGACTGCCCAATGCTTTTGTTCTGGTGCATATGTCGCAATTGTGACATTAGGTTCGCAAATGCGAAGAAAGACTCACAATTTCATCCCTGACTCCCTAGAGCAGAAGTCGAAATGGTGCATTGGCTTTGCATTTGCGAAGCGTGTTCCCATCGCAAATGGGGCCAAACGGTCGCAGATGCAAAACTACCCAACTCAACTACTACTTCGCAATTACGATCTAGGTATTGTAAATTCGACGCCTGAACCCCCTACTATGATCGCAATTGCGATGCTGGATGAGGGCATCCTATAAGCCGAGGGAGGACCACAACTCCTGTTAGAGAATGAAGGCATCCTAGAGTTGCACCACTAATACCACTAGCGGATCCCGTAGAGGATCCTATTATTGTGGAGTAGGATGAGGTAACTATAACCAAGCCGGCCCCTACAAATTTTATAATCGCATCGGGATTTCAAGAGGTCATGGGCCGTATGCTGCGATTCATGGATTATATGACTCATGCTAGACTATTCCCAGCAGATCCGGCCACATCGGTATGGGTAGCACAGACCCCTACGCTCATGCTCTCAGGCACGCTGCTGCAATTTATCAGACTCTAGGTGTACTGTATACGGATGGGGTTCAGCTAGTTACAACAGTTACAGTAGCGACCATACCAACTGCGATCATTGAGGATTATAAACGATTGGACAAATGGACTAGGCTCTATCCTCTTGTCATTAGCAGTGAACAGTAAAAGGACCTGCAAGATTTCATTGATAGTTTTAGGGAGGATTTGTATAATGTGGGGATAATGGAGTCAAACAGTTTGGACTGCACCACATTTCAGCTAGAGGGGAACGCCCTTAGGTGGTGGTAGTCTTATCTTCAAAGAAGGCCAACAGGTTTATCTCCCTTGACTTGGGATTAGTTCACACACCTTTTCTTGGAGAATTATATTCCACCTTTATAGAGAGAGGATCTACGGGGTCAGTTTGAGCGGTTCCAACATGGTCAGATGTCTGTGACCGACCATATATCAAGATTTATGACTTGTCTTGTCATACAGATATCATTCCCCCTATAGCTGTAGAGAGATTATGGAGGTTTATTATAGGTTTGCACCCTGAGATTAAAATCTATATGGCTCGAGAGGCAAAGATAGGGACTTCATTCTTCTAGGTTATAGAGAAAGCTTGGAGGATCGAGCGTATCTACAACTAGAGAAGATAGTTCATGTCGAGGGATAAGTGACATCAATATTTGGTTGGATTCAGTGGCGCTCCGTCTAGGGGGAAGGGGTCAGTTTATGAGGGCCGTCCAAGCAGGCCCATGCATTTAGTACCACAGCCTATTCAATATGCTCTAACACTACACTATTTCAACACCATTTTGGAGAGAATTCATCACCCACCAGCTATTCAGGGTTCATCTACTGGGTATTCAGGTTGTCATGGTCAGACCAAGAGTCAGCAGTTTTCCACTCAGAGAGGTTGTTTTGAGTGCGGGGAGCTGGGCCACGTGAAGATGTTTTATCCATACTTTGTGGAAGGTCAATGCAACAGGACCATCGGCCCATGATTACCATATTAGCTACCGCATAGCCTGTCCGACCGGCAATAGATAGAGCACAGGTGGGCGGGGGTCTCCCTAAAGGTGGAGGCCAGTTAGGTGATGCTCCATCAAGATTCTACGCCTTCCCAACTAGACCAGAGGTAGTGGCCTCTAATTTAATGATCACAGGTATTATTTCTATTTGTCGTAGAGATGCTTCGGTACTATTTGATCCAGGGTCTACCTATTCCTATGTCTCTTCCCTATTTTCTCCTTATCTAGTTGTATCTCGTGGGTCCTTGGGTGTTTCTGTATATGTATTCATGCCAGTGGGTGATCCTATTATGGATCAGGTTCACTAGTCTTGTCTAGTGACTTTCAATGGGTATGAGACCATAGTAGATCTTCTATTGCTCGATATAATTGACTTTGAGGTTATCTTACACATGGATTGGTAGTCTCCTTACCATGTCATTCTTGATTTCCATGCCAAGGTTGTTACACTATTTCAGAGTTTCCTAGGTTGGAGTGGAGAGGTTCATCCATTGGTACATCCAGTGGGGTTATCTCTTTTTTAAAGGCTCGACATATGGTCAAGAAGGCTTGTCTGGCCTATCTGGCATTTATTCGTGATACTTTTATGGATACTCCAATGATAAATTCGGTGCCTGTGGTACAAGAGTTTGCTGATGTATTTTTTGTTGATCTACTAGGCATGCCACCTAATCGTGACATCTATTTTGGCATTGATTTGTGAACAGGCACCCAGCCTATTTCTATTCTGTCATTTCACTTGGCTCTAGTAGAGTTGCGAGAGTTGAATGAGCAGCTCCAAGAGTTGCTCGAGAAGGGATTCATCAGTCCAAGTGTGTTTCCTTGGGGTGCCCCGATATTATTTGTGAAGAAGAACGACGTGATTATACGGATGTGCATTGATTACTGCCAACTAAAAAAGTCACCATCAAGAATACGTACATGTTGCCACACATTGATAATTTGTTGATCGACTACAGGGTGCTAGAGTGTTCTCAAAGATCGACTTGAGATTTGGGTATCATCATCTGAGGATTTGTGCTTCAGATATTTCGAAGATAGCTTTCTTGACTAGATATTGACACTATGAGTTTCTAGCGATATCATTCGTCTTGACTAATGCCCCAGTGATATTGATGGATTTGATAAATTGGGTGTTCAAGACATATCTTGACTAATTTGTCATTGTCTTCATTGATGACATATTGATCTACTCGCGTAGCATGGAGGAACACGAGCAGCACTTGAGGATAGTGATTCACACCTTGTGGGATCAAAAGTTATATGTTAAGTTCTCCAAGTACAAGTTTTGGTTAGATTTTGTGGCTTTCTTGGGGCATATTATGTCATGTGAGGGTATTAAGGTGGATCCTAGGAATATTGAGACTGTTCTAAGTTTGGTCTTGTCCTAATACAACAACGAGATCAGGATTTTTTAGGACTAGCAGTTTATTATCGTCTTTTTGTGGAGGGCTTCTCATCTAGTACAGCTCCTTTGACTAGATTGACCCATAAGGGTGCTCAGTTCATATGGTCCGATAATTGTAAGGCGATCTTTCAGAAGGTAAAGACGACATTGACTACAACATTAGTGTTGGTTTTGTTCGGTTTAACGATATATATTGTATATTGCAATGCTTCACGCATTAGTTTGGGTTGTGTATTGATGCAACACAGGTGAGTTATTGCATATGCTCCACGTCAGTTCAAGCCTCATGAGAAAAATTACCTTGTGCATGATTTGGAGTTGGCTACGATAGTTCATGCTCTTAAGATCTAGAGGCATTATCTTTATGGAGTGTCATGCGGGGTTTACACTAATCACCGTAGCTTGCATTATCTTTTTAAGCAGAAGGATCTTAATCTGAGTCAGCACAGGTGTTTTGAGTTACTGAAGAACTATGATATCACCATCCTTTATCATTTGAGCAAGGCGAATGTGGTTGTGGATGCCTTGAGGGAAAAGGCTGAGAGTATGGGTAGTTCGGCGTTCATTTTGGCAGAGGAGAGACCATTGGCTTTGGACATTCAATCCTTAGCTTAACTACTTGTGAGGTTGGATAACTTAAAGACCAACTGGGTTCTTACATGTGTTATGGCTCGTTCTTCCTTATTCGAGCGGATCCACACTTGCTTGTTCTTAGAGATACGGTACTTTGAGGTGATTCCATAGAGGTTATTATCGGAGATTATGGTGTTCTATGGCTCTAGGTTTGCTTATATGTCCTACAGTTGATAGCGCGAGGGAAATGATTTTAGAAGAGGCACAAATTTTGCATTATTCTATTCATCCAAGCGCCATGAAGATGTATCATGACTTGAGGCAGCATTACTGGTAGCGGCAGATGAAGAAGGACATAGTTGAGTATGTAGCGAGGTGTTTGAATTGCTATCAGGCTAAGTAATAGCACCAAGGGCTAGTAGGCTTACCTCAGCAGATGGTTATAGTGAATTTGAAATAGGAGCACATCACTAGGGATTTCGTGGCTGATTTTCCACGAAGGATAAGGAAGTTTGATTCCATTTAGGTCATTGTCGACAAATTAACCAAGTCTGCACCCTTCATTTCAGTGATGACTATATACACTTTAGAGAGACTACCCTAGATTTATAGTCAGGACATCTCCTGGTTGCATGGCGTACCTATTTTTATTATTTCAGATAAAGGCACTCAGTTCACTTCATATTTCAGGAGAGCGGTATAGAGTAACTTGGGTACCTGGGTGGAGCTCAGCCCGGCGTTTCATCCGCAGACTGACGCACAATCGTATTGAACAATTCAGATTCTAGAGAATATGCTCAGAGTATGAGTGATTGATTTTGAAGGGCAGTGGGATCGACTCTAACTATTGGCCTAGTTTGCTTATAACAACATTGATCATTCCAACATCGAGATGGCTCAATATGAGGCCTTGTATGGTCGATAATATCGTTCCCCCATTGGTTGGTTTGAGCCCAACAAGTCTAGGTTATATGGAACTAATCTGGTGAAGGATGCCTTGGATAAGGTAAATTTGATTCAAGAGTGATTTCGCACTGCACGGTCCAGGTAGAAGAGTTATGCGCATCGAAAGTTACGTGACTTATCTTTTATGATGGGAAAGAAGGTACCCTTGAAGGCTTCACTGATGAAAGGTATTATAAGGTTTGAAAAGAGGGGCAAGTTGAGTCTGAGGTTCATAGATCAGTTCGAGGTGTTGGAGCGAGTTGGTGAGGTTTCTTACAAGCTTGCTTTGCCTCCTATTCTATCAGGAGTTCATCCGGTATTCCACGTGTCTATGCTCCGGAGTTATCATGCCGACATGTCCCATGTGTTGGATTACATCACAGTTCAGCTAGATGAGAACTTGGGGTATTAGGAGGGGCTAGTTGTTGTTGTTGATAAACAGTTATGCAAGTTGAGCATAAGACGATTTCAACAGTGAAGGTCCAATAGAGGGGTCAAATAGTCATGGAGGCTACTTGGGAGACCAAGGAGGACATGGAAAGAAAATATCCACACTTATTCGGCACTTCAGGTATGATTCTAAACCCGTTAGAGGATGAATGTTTGTTTAAGAGTGGAAAATATAATTCCATATGGTTGTTTACTTTCTAAATTTTTGTTCTCCTATTTAAGACTGGGGTATGTGTCTTTCCTGCATTATGACTTGCAGGGATGGTTGGTTTGATTTTGGAAGGATTCGGGTTGAATTCTAAACATTTAGTTCTATAATAGTGGCATAAGGTGTTCAAATTTAACTAGGGTCAACACTTTAAGTAAACGACCTCGGAATCAGGATTTGAAAATTTCAATAAGTTCGTATGAATGATTTTGGAATTCGGCGTATGTTCGGATCAAGTTTCGGGTGGACTGGGAGAATTTCAGCGCTTATTGTTAGAAGTTGACATCTTGAAGGTTTTTGAGTTTTTAAGTTTGATTTAAAGTAGAAGTTGGTGTTATCAATGTCCATTCAAGATTCTGAGCCTTGGAATAGGTTCGTAAAGTGAATTGTGACTTTTGCATAAAATTTGACGTCATTTCGAGTTACATAAATATGATTCGTCGCGTCAGAGTTAATTGGAAGAAGTTTGAAGTTTAGAAGTTGATTAATTTGGTTTTGAGGTACAATTATTGATTTTGATGTTATTTTACATATTCCAAGACACCGAGTAGGTCCATAGTATGTTTATGGACTTGTTGGTACATTTGGACAGGGTCTCGGGTAGCTCGAGTGATTCGGAGTACTCAGACCAAAGTTGAAGTTGGCAGATTTTGCTCGTGAGATGGTATGCTTTGCCATCATGAAAGGTTTTCTACGATCACGAAGGAGGCTTTCTCTTTGAAAACTTGAGGAGGGCCATGCGAGCGCGATTGGGGAGCTGACTCCTCTTTGCTAATGTGGAGCTACCTTTACAAACGCGCGGAGATACCTTCGCGAACGTGAAGAAGGCTGAGGCGGGGGGAAGTTGGAATTCATTTAGCCTTCCTGAACAAGGTTGTGGGACTGCAAGCACGAAGGACTAGGGGCGTGTGCATCGCGAATGCGACTTGGGAGTCGCGATCGCGATGAAGATTTCCGGACTAATGAAAGATTAGTCTATACGATCGCAATGAGGAAGTCCTTGGGCAGAACATAATTTTAATATGGGACTTAGGCTTATTTTCACCAATTTTCATTTGGCTTGGCCGATTTTAGAGCTCTTTGGAGGAGAGGATTTTCATCAAGCATCATAAAGTAAGTGATTCCTACCTATTATAATTTAAATACATGGATTATGGGTAGATTTTTAATATAAATATTTGTGAAATTTTAGGATTTCGTTGAAGAACCTAGGGCTTAGGAAAAATAGGATTTGACCACAAAATTTGATTTTTGGAATTGAGAAAAAGTTATATATTTGATTTCATAATGCTATGGGTAACATTTATCTTCAGAAAAATCAGAATCCGAGCACGTAGGCCTGGGGTTAACTTTTGTTGATCTTTTGAGTTGGGTAGAAAAATTACTTTATTAGTTAAATTATGAGCTTTTGAGTATATATAGATTGGTTTATATGTCCTTTGATATGTTTCGGGTTACTCGGCGTTGATTTGAGGCGACTAGTGATTATCCTCGTAAAAGGAAATTATCTTCGTGGGTATTTAGATTGTTGGGTGCTACTTGTTATGGGTGCTATGTACGTACGAGGTGACGAAAGTCAGTACATAGTTAGATTCATATTTATGTTCAGGTAGAGTTGGATCCACACCATACATTAAATGTACTACTTGAATTTTACTTGTTTGTTTGATTATTCAAATTTATGACTGAAATTGAGACTAGAATAAATATATTGACCGAGTCTCTTACTTTGGATTTTGTGAAATATTTGATGAACAGCAGTTCTGTGTCTTCTCAACTCGATGTATTTTCACGAGTGATAGAGTTTCTCTATTCTTATGGGATCGGGTCGTTCGCCTAGGCTCAATTGTAAATTATTCTTATAGGATCGGATTGTTCTCCTTGGCAGTATTATAAATTATTCATATAGGATGGGGTCATTCTCCTCGGCAGTATTGTGAGCTATTATTATGGGATCGGGCCATTCGTCTCGGTGGTATTGTTTAATACTATTCTTATGGGATCGGGTCGTTCGCCTCGGCAGACTCATGCGTAATACTTGAGATGTGATTTGGTATTGGTATCAATTGATTTTTGTTCCTTCGAGGCAAGATATGGTGTGTAGTAATTTCGTAATAATTCTGGTTCAGAAATCTCATTATTGATATTTATTTGTCTCGTGGCTAGTTGTTGTATTTCATACCTGCCTACTTTATGTACCTTATTATTTGATACTAGTAAGTGTCAAAGTTCATCCCTAGTTACTACTTCTTCGATGTTATACTAGATACTTATTAGGTACGCGTTGATTTTTGCATACTCATACTATACTTTTGCACTAATTGTGCAGGTACTGAGACAGGTACTTTAGGTGGTCATTTGGGCACGCAAACGCACTACCTAGAAATTTAGTGATGAGCTTCTCTCCATGTTTCGATCTGCAGCACCCGGAGGCTCCTTCTTGTCATTTTTATTATTTCTATCTATTTTATTTCAAATAGTAGCTAAAGCGATTTTGTATATTCTACTTGATTGATCATGCACCTGTGACATTGAGTTTTGGGGGTTCTAGTGAATGCTCACGGTTGTGCTTGATATTGTTATTATTACTTTACTTGTATTTTATTCATACCCTATGACTTGTAAGGAGGAATGTATGTTTTTTATGGCTCTCTAAAAATTCCATTTACTTAATAAGATTCTTGAATTTAAAAGTTAAAGATGGATAACTAAGTGGAAGATTCACTGTTCGGCGCAATCACGGCCTATGGTGGGATAGGGTCATGACTTTTAACATCCTCATTTTAGCTACTTTCATCTTTTGGACATGAGAATTCTTGACAGTACAATGCTCGACCCCATATAACATAGTCGATTTAACCACTACCTTGTAGAACTTACTTTTAAGTTTATGCGACACATTCTTATCACACAAGACAGCAAAAGTGAGTCTCAGCTTCATTCATCCTGCGTCGATACGATGCATGACATCTTCATCAATCTCCCCAATGCCTTGTATTATTGACGCATGGTATTGAAATTTTCTCTCCTGAGGATGACTTGTGTATCAAGCCTGATATCCATGTCCGCTTCCTAAGTAACTTTGTTGAACTTGCATTCGAAGTACTCTGTCTTGGTTCTGCACAACTTGAAACCTTTAGACTCAAAAGTTTGTCTCCAAACCTCCAGAATTGTCGTCAACACCTACTCGCATCTTGTCGATCAGAACTACATCATCCGAAAATAACATGCACCATGGCACCTCTCTTTCAATGTGTCACGTCAATGCGTCATCGTCAAGGAAAACAAAAACAGGCTAACGGTTGATCCATGATGCAACCCCATCACAATCGAGATGTTTTTTGAGTCTACTCCCGTTGTCCTCACCTGTGTCTTAACTCCATCATATATGTTCTTAATCACCCTAATGTAGGCTACAAGCACACCTTTAGCCTCTAAAAAACTCCATTGAACCTCTTTCGGGGCTTTGTCATATGCTTTTTCTAGGTCAGTGAGCACCATATGCAAGTCATTCTTTATTGTCCTATACTGCTCCACCAATCTCCTCACCAGATGAATGGCTTTCGTAGTTGAACGAACCCACATGAAAGCAAACTAGTATTTATGTATAAAATATATGTATTGAAAAGGTTTTTTTTTTTTGGGAATGTTTATAGATTTATCAATTCTTTCTTCTTCTTTTTGCTCAAGTGGTGTTTCTCTCTAAGCCTTTCATTTTACGAGCGTTCCTTCCTTTTCAGATGTAAAGATTTCGAAGAGGGTGGAATATTTTCAATATAGAACATGTAATAGGTAAGATAGGTTTAATCCTGATACGAATGTAACTTGCTGTTACAATTTTAATTTATTATTTTTTTCTATTATTATAATTTTAAAATTTTTGATTGTTTTATAATGCATCACTAGTTTTAATTCTATTTATCTAACATTACATATTTTTATATAACAATATATTATATATAGAGAATAATCAAAAATACGATAATAATGTATCTAGTGATGACATAAAATAGTATATCGCACCTTCAAAAAATTCACAAAAATCGTTCACCTTAATTATACCTCAGAGTTTGCAAGTCGACTAGCTAGAAGACCACTATAGATACAACAATGTATTTGCTAAAAATAAAATAAAATAAAATAGTGCATCTTTCTAGATTTCCAATAAGCTCTTCGAAATTGACTAACTTGGAGTAATAAACATCACATTCTTTGTGTCTTGGTTGGTTGCTGCTAAATAGCATAAAAGATTGATTTACAACCTTAATTTAAAGGTTGCGAATAACTACACATCGATAAACTTATAAAATCATTTACAAATATACGAATTTTTACTATATCATTTACTATAAGAATAGGTTATCAGATTTTAGAGAGCACAGCCATGCATGAATGATTGAGAGAAAAGAAGAATTGCAGAAACTCCATTATTATTAACGAATGGAGAAGAAGAAGTCCTCTGTTACAAAGCTTAACTTCTATATGCAATGTTAACTAATTTTAATAGTTAAGTTAGGCACTAACTTCTAACTTCTATACTTTAGCCCCTATACCTTTATTCCTATACAAAGTACTACCCTGGCTCAATACTCTCCCTCAAGCTGGAGGGTAGAAAAATGTTCTTCACTCCAAGCTTGCAAAGTAAGTACTGGTGCTGTGCTCTTCCTAGACCCTTAGTCAACATATCTGCTATTTGCTCCTTAGTATTCACATGTATTGTCTTGATGATGCCAGCTTTTATTTTCTCTCTAATGAAGTGGCAATCGATGTCAATGTGCTTTGTACGTTCATGGAAGATGGGATTTGCCGCGATTTGGATTGCTGCCTTGCTATCACAGTATAGGTCCACAGGCAGTTGTAACTTTACATCTAATTCACCAAATAAACCAATGAGCCACACAATTTCTGCTGCAGTAGAAGCCATGCTTCTAAACTCAGCTTCAGCTGAGCTTCTTGCCACAGTGTCTTGCTTCTTTGATTTCCAGGAAATCAAGGCATTGCCAAAGAATACACAGTAACCAGTGACTGACCTTCTAGTTTGGAGACATGCTCCCCAATCAGCATCACAGTATGCCTTTAGTGTCCCATCTCCTGAAGATGGCAACAGAAGTCCTTGTCGTGTTGCATCTTTAATATATTTGACAACTCTCATTGCTGCATCTAAATGAGACTGTTTGGGAGAATGCATGTATTGACTCAATGTTTGTACAACAAATGAGATATTCGGCCTAGTCATTGTTAAGTACAATAGCCTTCCCACCAGTCTTTGATATTCACCAGCATCTTTCAAGAGAGGATCTTGAATATTTGCATCAGAAGTGGCATCAGAAGAAGTTAACTTGTCAAACTCTATAGAAGTCAACTTTTGATTTACTTCTAATGGTGTGCTTGAAGCTTTAATTCCAGCTAATCCAAGTTCTGAGATCAGCTCCAATGCATATTTACGCTGGCTCATGCATATCCCCTTTTCAGATCTAGCAAACTCAATCCCAAGAAAAAATTTCAATTCTCCAAGGTCCTTCATTTTAAAGCACTGCTGCAGCTCAACTCTTGTCCTGCTAATTTCTGTAATGCTGTTCCCAGTCACTATCAAATCATCCACATAAATGAGCACTAGAACAAGAGATGTGTCTGTTTTCTTAGTAAATAGAGGATGATCATAGTGACTCTGAGAGAACCCCATGGTCTGTAGTGCCTCAGATAGTTTGATATTCCATTGTCGAGATGCTTGTTTAAGTCCATGTAAGGACTTATGCAGCCTGCACACATACTCCCCGTGCTTGTCAGTGAAACTAGGAGGAACAAGCATATAGACTTCTTCAACCAAATCACCCTGCAAGAAGGCATTATGAACATCCATCTGATAGAGTGGCCAACCAGAGGAGGCTGCTATTGCCACAACTGATCTGACTGTCACCATTTTAGCAACAGGTGAGAAAGTGTCAGTGTAGTCAAGGCCCTCCTTCTGTGTGTAGCCTTTTGCCACAAGTCGAGCTTTGTACCTCTCAATCTCTCATGAGGCATGATACTTGATTTTGAACACCCATTTGCATCCTATAGGTTGTTTCCCACAGGGCAATGGCACTAAGCTCCATGTGTGGTTATCTTCCAAGGCTTGGATTTCTTGATGCATGGCTTCAACCCACTTAGGGTCCCTAGCAGCTTCAGCAAAAGTTTTTGGTTCTGTCTTAGAAGAGTAGGAGGCTAAGCATTGTGAATAGTGAGGTTTTAAGTGGAGATAACTGACAGAATTAGAGATGGGATAGGTAGTTGTTTGATGACCTACATAATCCTGCATCAAAATAGGAGGTCTAGAAGTTCTAGAGCTTCTTCTAGGTCCAAGGTTGCTCTCATTTTGAGGTTCAAGGTTGTCTTCAGGTAAAGGTAGTATTGCTGGTGAGTTCATAACAGGATTATCAGTAGATAGTGCAGGAGAATTCATATTATGTGATGTAGGAGAAATAACATCACTAGGACTATTGAGGGACATGTCCTCCTGTATATTTGGAGAGAATGAATCTGTAGGCATTACACCAACTGAAAAGTCATCCTTTGGAAAGGTGGTAGTTGGGGACAAAACATTTGGATCAGCCACAGATGTATTATGATCATGATCTGTGAGTGAAATAGGGGAGTTTGGACTGGACTCTCCTGGCTGCTGCATAAAAGGAAAGCTATTTTCCTGGAAAATAACATCCCTGCTGACAAAAACTGCTTGATTAGTGAGATCAAATAGTTTATACCCCTTTTGAGTCAGGGAATACCCCAAGAATACTGCAGGAACAGCCCTAGCAGAAAATTTGTCCCTTTTCTTTAAGTTTGCAGCATAACAAAGGCACCCAAACACCCTAAAATGATCCAGTGATGGGACCTTGTTGAACACTAGCTCAAATGGACATTTTCCACCTAATATCCTATAGGGAATTCTATTTATTAGATACACTGCAGTCATAACACACTCTCCCCAAAACTTTAAAGGAACATTAGCTTGAAACCTTAAGGATCTAGCAATGTCTAGTATGTATCTATGTCTTCTCTCCACTACCCCATTTTGTTGAGGGGTATAGGGACATGTACTTTGATGAGTAATACCCTCTTCACCAAGTAATTCCTTGAGCCGGCTGTTAAAAAATTCTCCTCCATTATCTGTTCTAAGAATTTTGACAGTAGAAGAGAACTTTGTTTTAATCAAGGCAGTGAAGAATTTCAGTAGAACAACTGATTCATCCTTAGAGTTCATAAGGCATACCCATGTGAATCTGCTGAAATCATCTACAAGAGTCAAGAAATATCTTTTGCCATCATTAGTAGGAACTCTAAAGGGTCCCCAAACATCTACATGTATAAGATCACCCAATGCATAACTCTTTGTAGTGCTATCTGGAAAAGGCAAACGAGTTTGTTTTGCTAAAGGGCATACAGAACATGGATCATTACAGGCAACAAGTTTTGTGTTTCTAAACATATGCATTCTTTTCATAGTCTCCATTGGCACATGTCCTAATCTTTTATGCCATAAAGCAGCATTTATTCTATTAAAGGGTAATATAGAAGAAATGAGACCAACAGGCAATCCTTCATGTGTGTTGACCTTGATACTTTGATCCAACACATATAATCCATGCTCCACTCTACCAAACCCCTTCACCTTGCCACTGCAAATGTNATATACCGAGACTGGAGCCAGACCTTGTTTTAGGGATATAATTTCCTGTGACAAATTGTAGATCCTAGAGATGTTCCTCTTGTCAAACCGCTCCTTAAGATCTCTCCATACATTATACGCAGAAGATCCATAGACCACAGTGCTATAAAGTTCTTTGGTAACAACATTCATTATCCAGGATAGCACGAATGCATTACATCTCTCCCATTGATCATGCAAATTTTGTCCAAAATTCTCCTTCTTGCATGTTCCATCAATGAATCCAATTTTGTTCTTCGTAAACAGTCCAATTCTCATAGATCTAGACCACAAATTGTAGTTCTCTGTCCCTACTAGCTTGAATTCAATCAGATGCTCTCCCGGCATATCTGACGGTCGTAAGTATAAAGGATGAGTGTGTCCCAGTACTGCTTCAACAGGATGAGCGTTTCCCTGTCCAGTTTCAGTATTTAATCCATCATTCGCCATTTTTGCTCTGAATGAAGAACCCTAGCTTTGAGACGATGACCTCCGACAAGAATGAACAAATTGAGAGAACAAATTAAATTGTGAGATTGATAGAATGAGGAGAAAAAACAGCGGAATTAGATCGTCCGCTCTGATACCATATCAGATTTTAGAGAGGNTCCTGGAATATACAGCAAGCAGGAAAGAAGGCAAGAAATAAGCCCAGGTCCTTGGTCAGTTTAGCTACTGATAACAGGTTATAACTAAACCTAGGTATAAAGAGTACATTCTTGATCATTATGTTATCTAATATGCTGGAAGTCCCTGAGTGTGTGATTATACTTGTCTCTCCAGTAGGTAACTGTACCTTTCTTGAATTACTCTCAGATAACTCCATATAATCAATGTATAGGTGCAGGCTAGACACCATATGATTTGTAGCTCCTGAATCAATAATCCATTTGTTTTCTTTGATCATACTCAGAGGTGACAATGGTATACCTGTGACCTTGGCATGTGCAGCTGTATCAGTTGGAGTGTTGGTGTTGATGTTGGCCTGGTTGAGCATTTTTAGCAACTGAAGATATTGCTCTTCTGTAAAGAAATGTCCTGCAGGCTCAGGTTTTGTCCTCTCCATCTGTTCTTTGGAGGCTGTATAATTGTCCATCTGCACATGTGCTGCAGTTGCATTCCTTCCAAAATTCCTCCTCCTTGGTTTGAAATCTGCAAGATAGCCTACTAATTTGTAACAAACATCCCTAGTGTGTCCCTTGTACTTGCACTAATCCCAATATAACTGATTCTTCTGCTTGTAACCTCCAGTGTATGCTTGTCCTGCATTATAGTCTACAGCATTAGCTCCATAACCTGCATTGGAAGCCAATGAGTTAGCTACATGACCTGTGTTGTAAGTCATTGCTTGTGCTCCTATTTCCAAACTGCTGATACTGGCTGCTTTGGCTCTTTGGCTCTCATCCTGCACTGCCATTGCATAAGCTTCATTTATATTTGTAGTTGGAATCATCAACATAATCTGACCTTTCGCTTGGGCAAATGAATCATTCAGACCACTTAGAAACTGCACTAGACGTTGTTGCTGAACATGTTCCACAAATATCCTTGACTCAGGATATGGACATGAAGGAGTAGGTGTCATGGCATCATATTCATCCCATAGATCCTTCAGTTTAGAATAATATACCGAGACTGGAGCCAGACCTTGTTTTAGGGATATAATTTCCTGTGACAAATTGTAGATCCTAGAGATGTTCCTCTTGTCAAACCGCTCCTTAAGATCTCTCCATACATTATACGCAGAAGATCCATAGACCACAGTGCTATAAAGTTCTTTGGTAACAACATTCATTATCCAGGATAGCACGAATGCATTACATCTCTCCCATTGATCATGCAAATTTTGTCCAAAATTCTCCTTCTTGCATGTTCCATCAATGAATCCAATTTTGTTCTTCGTAAACAGTCCAATTCTCATAGATCTAGACCACAAATTGTAGTTCTCTGTCCCTACTAGCTTGAATTCAATCAGATGCTCTCCCGGCATATCTGACGGTCGTAAGTATAAAGGATGAGTGTGTCCCAGTACTGCTTCAACAGGATGAGCGTTTCCCTGTCCAGTTTCAGTATTTAATCCATCATTCGCCATTTTTGCTCTGAATGAAGAACCCTAGCTTTGAGACGATGACCTCCGACAAGAATGAACAAATTGAGAGAACAAATTAAATTGTGAGATTGATAGAATGAGGAGAAAAAACAGCGGAATTAGATCGTCCGCTCTGATACCATATCAGATTTTAGAGAGGACAGCCATGCATGAATGATTGAGAGAAAAGAAGAATTGCAGAAACTCCATTATTATTAACGAATGGAGAAGAAGAAGTCCTCTGTTACAAAGCTTAACTTCTATATACAATGTTAACTAATTTTAATAGTTAAGTTAGGTACTAACTTCTAACTTCTACACTTTAGCCCCTGAACCTTTATTCCTATACAAAGTACTACCCTGGCTCAATATAGGTAACCCCACACAAAATATTAATCCTCTGAATCAAGTGTTTAAAGGCCTATCATTGGTAGCGTAATTTTAACTTGTTGGTCAATTATTTTAGTCTCAGGCAAATGGTACTTAATATGATCTAGTAAAAGTACTAAAATACAATAGTTATGACTTTCAAAGACAATCAATGATTCAATATACAGACAGAAAAAAATCGGAATCAAACTATACAAAATTTCAAACTCATATCCTAAATATGATTAAATAGAAATTGAAGTATAAAATTTTTATTCTATTCACTTGATATTCTTGCCATAAATATCATGAAAACTTACAAAATATGGCTTGAAATCCTCAGATTCAATAAAGGGTTATTAGCCATTACTACTTGTCACCATCATTTTAGCTTCAAATTCTTCATCATTGCTGAAACCCTTGAATTATTTTCCTTCTATTATTTGACTACTTAGATTCTTCTCGAATACCAATCCAAATAGATCTGTAGAAGCCATGAAAGGCATGCAGCGGTAATAGATAAAAACTCGAAGTACTATCAGTTCCACGGATGGAAGCCGTAGTACCAATAATTTGTTGTATTGGATAATCGTTTCTTGGACCCGAATAATCTAATGATAACAAGTCACAATTGTGCCGAATAATAATTAATTTATCGATCCATGTTTTGGATGACTCGATGGCATTCTCCACTAGGGTCGCCGGCATGAATATTAGCCTCAAAGATTAAGACTTTTATCACATTGTCTTAATTCCGAAAATGACAGAATATTTTTGAAGACCTTCAAAATATTCACAAAAATACTTTCAAAAACTCTGTGTTCCTTATTTGGTCTACTATATTTTATCATTAATATTACTTACTGTTCTTATTTCTAAAATGAGAAATTTATTGTTTTTGACATGGCCGTGTTCCTCGTTTGGTCTACTTTAATTTTCTTTTCTTGGTCAATACTCAACTATTTTAGTTTTCTTCCATCAATTCTCAACAACTTTATTCCTACAAAGTAATTTGGGTTTTATTACCTTATAACTGTCAAACAAATGATATTATTTTGGCTACAATCTCCTAAAAGTACTTAGCACCTAAATTATGACTACCAAAAATAATCAATGATGCAAAACAGAGTCACCCACCGAGAGAAACAAGAAATTTTTTTAAGCAAGATACAGAAGTTCAAATTTGATGAATGTCGTCACAAACAGTAATTTAAATATTTTTAGTTCTCACTCGATAAGTTTTATTTTTCTTTATTACATTTCAAAAAGTACAATGGGAAAGCATATAATAAGACTTAATACGTAATAATATTGCTACTCCTTTGGTTTTGATATAACGAAAGGAGTATGGTTTTAAATCCTCAAATTTAACGAACTATTGTTTGCTGTGACAATTTTTCACTGTTATTTTATCATCAAATCTTTCGTCACAAGCAAACTAAAAATATTACGAAAGCATGAATTATTCACAAGTTTATAACACAAATTTGGTAATTACAATCGTAGAATAATATTGAAAAAGTAAAAAATATATCAATAAAACGAACAAATTTATTAGATGACAGCTTTTCCAGGTTCAGTTAGCTAACAAAGAGATGAAGGGTGTGTTTGGTACTAAAACATCTTCCTGGAAAATATTTTTTCTGGAAAATACGTAGTTTCATCACTTATTTTTCCTTATTTAATTGGTAAGAGAAAAAAGTTTCGGAAATTATTTTCTAGTATTTTAGTAGAGAGTAAAAAATATTTTTTAGAAAAATAATATTTTATGTTACTCTCCTCATATTTTTCCCAGGCCAGCCGGAGCCTAAGGCCACTAAGGCAATGGCCTTAAGCCTCCAAAATACTTAGGGCCCCAAAATCTATCAATAATATATGTAATATTTAATAATTATGCACTATTGATAGAATTTTTAAATTATTTGGTTAAAAAAGTTATAGCTAAAAGTTTTACACATGTTAAATTGTAGTTACTAGTTTTTTTTGTCTTTAATACGTCCCAACTTAATTCAATCTTCTTACAATGTTAATTTAGAATAATTTTTCTTGTTCCTTTGAATGCCTTTATAGATATTTTTCAAGCTACTTTGATAAATAACTATTAAAATTTGTCATTAACATTGAATGACTCTTGAAACATAGTAGTTACTGCAGTATTATTTATTTCAACTTATATTAAGAATTAAAAGTCCTAAGAAAAATTGTATAAGTAGAAGAATACTCTAATCAGCAAACTCGGCCAGGTAAAAAATGTTAATTAAATTACCGTTAACAATTTTTATATCAATTGCCTCGATAGAAAAAGTTTTTCAGAACTAATCGATAAAGTTCAACATGATAACACAAGAAAGATTAAAAAAATTGGTTAGACATCGCAATAATTAAAATTAATTATAACTTCTTTAGATTTCGACAAATTATATAGTAGAAAAAAATAATTAAAAAAGTTTAAGGCCTCACTTTTTATTTTCTATTTAGGGAGGGGTGGGGGTAGGGTAAGGGGTTGGGTGGTGGTTGGGGATAGGCAAGGTTGGAGTGGATTGGGGTGTAGTGGAGGGGGGGTGGGGGGGGGGATGGGGA
>MU699305.1:0-52167 GCA_026770625.1 Nicotiana glauca | reverse complement strand
GGGGGTGGGGATGGGAATAGGGTTCGGCAAAGATTGCAAAAGAATTTTAAAAAATATTTTCTCTCTCTCGATAGAGAAAGTATTTTCCTTCAATTGGAGAAAAATAAATTCATGAGAAAAATATTTTCCAAAATAAAATTATTCGAAAAAATAAAAAATATTTTTCGAAAAATATATTCCTTCGTAAGTCTTTAACTTTTGAGTTGGTTTTGGGTGAAAAATACTTGGTCTGCAAGTTTATTTATCTAATGATCTGATTACTACTATTGTTTTGATTAGTCTCCAAGAAATAGACTCTTTTGTTTGTGGCTCAACCGCAGTTTAACTTTTATGGCAAGGTGGACAATTGTGATTTGTATGAGCAATTGCTTCACGGTCACAGAAAGGAATTCGTGACACCCCGTTGCATAAAATTTTCCGTATATAATCTATACTAGTTTTTATAAACGTGCGTTGGACTTTGGTAATAGCATTGTGATAATCCAAAGGGTCATCTTCTGTTTTAAAATCCAATTCCGTGTTCCAAGACCTTGAAAGCCTCATTTTATCTCTTCTCAATTTGCGTGCGGAGCCCGTGCATTTATCAAGAAAGCCCTTATGTGAAAATTTTATGAAATGATGATTTTTGACTTAAAAAAGATGATTTTTGTTGACTTCGGTGAACATCTTGGGTAACGGGCCCGAACCCGCATTCTGACAGTCTCGAAGGGTCCGTAGTAAATAATGGGACCTGAGCGTATGCCTTGGAATCGAATTCCGAGGTCCCTAGCCAGAGAAATGAGTTTTTGAAGGAAATTGATGAGAGTGAGAATGTAATAATTTAAAGGATTTGATCTTGTTGGTGTCGGGCCGGTATTTTGGGTCCGAAGCCGGATACACGTCTATTATGATATTTAAACCTTGTTTGTGAAATTTGGTGAAAAACAAAATTGATTTGACGTGATTCGGACCTTTGGTTAAGAAAATAGATGTTTTAAAAATTTCATGCAATTTGGAGCTAAATTCATAGTCCAAGATATTATTTTGACGATTTGATCGCATGAGCAAGTTCGTATTATGTTTTAAGACTTGTGTTCATGTTTGGTTTGGAGCCCCGAGGGCTCGGGTAAGTTTTGGATAGGCTACGGAGTGATTTTGGAACTCAGACATTTGCTAGTGTAACTGGTGTCTATTGCATGCCTCTGATCTCGCAATTGCGAGATCAGACTTCGCAAATGCGAGCAAAGCAGGCATGGCAATAACAAGGTCTTTATCACAATTGCGAAGAAGGCTTGGGCCAACAGAGTTCGCAAATGCGAACAAATCTTCGCAATGTCGAAGGGATTCTGGGAAGGGGTATGATCACAAATGCGATCTTCTACTCGCATTTGCGATGAACAGTGTTCGCAGATGCGACAATTTCGTAGCACTTGCGATGGCAGCAGGACTGTGAAGGGCTTCACATTTGCGATGGCTCCTTCACATTTGCGAAGCTCAGGCGCAATTGCGACATATGCAGCTGAGTAAAAGGGTCTTAGACGGGAATTTTCATTCATTCTCCCACTTTTCAAAATCTAAACCTCAAGAGGCGATTTTCCTAGGAAAAGTTCATCCCCAAACCATCAGTAAAATATTCCTAACTCATTTCTTTCAATCTATTTCATCTTTTTACAAAATTTTAACCTAGAATCTAGGTTTTTTCATGGTGGAATTGGTGTTTTTAGGTAGAACTTAGGAATTTCGAAATTTAGAGATTTAGACCTCAAATTGAGGTCGGATTTCAAAAGCAATTTTATATCCGTGCTCGAGGATGAATGGGTAATCGGGTTTTGGTCCGAATTTTGGATTTTGACCAAGTGGGTCCGGGGTCGATTTTTTACTTTTTGGGGGAAAATATTGGGGAATCTATAATTATGCATTGGAATTGATTTATTTAGTGTTAGTTCACGTTATTAAGTTAATTATGACTAGATACGAGTGGATTGGTGGTGGAATCGAGAGGTAAAGCGGTATTTGAGCTTTGAATTGCCCGTAAGCTTGAGGTAAGTGCTTGGTCTAACCTTGACTCGAGGGATTAGGGATCCCCGACTTACTTGCTATATGAAATTTCATGTGTGTGGCATATAAGTGTGGTGACGAGCACCTATGCGTCACCAAATTTCCCGTTTAGCCTGTTCCTTTCCCCGTTTCCTAATATATATTGCTTTCCTGTCTTAATTGCTACTCCCTCCGTTCCAATTTATGTGACATGTTTAACTGGGCATGGGGTTTAAGAAAAAAAATAAAGACTTTTGGAATTTGTGATCCAAAACAAGTCAAAAAGGGGCCCCAAGTATTTGAATGGTTATAAAAGCTTCTCATTAAGGGTAGAATTGTAAGTTTAAGCTATAGTGTTACCAAATTTAAAAAGGGTTCATTCTTTTTGGAACTGACTAAAAAGAAAATAGGTTCACATAAACGGGAACAGAGGGGGTACTTGCTGATTGATGCTCCCATGTCTAATAGTTTCATGTTAAATATTGTTTATCTATCGACGTTATTAATTGTCCTGTAGTTTCATTATATCACATTGTTGGTTTACGTTGGCTTATTGGTGCTTCATGGTACACTTTGGTTTCTCTCGCTATGTAGTATTAATTGGTGAAATTTCATAATTATAGTGATCTTCCATTGTTTTTGTTTGAGGTATAAGTGTTGTGGAGGATTTGAGTTAACTTGTGAAATACTTGTTCTTATTTTGCGATTGGTACTGATGTGGTGGGATCGAGTTGCACGCCGCAACAGGAAGAATAAGGGTGAAATGTGATTGTCTGGTGGGATCGTGTTGCGCGCCGCAACAAAGGAGTAATAAGGGTGGACATGTGGGAACGGGTTGCACACCGAAATAGGAGGAATAAGGGTGATATATTGAAGACTAATAAGGGTGGACTAGTGGGATCGGGTTGCATGCCGCAACAAGGAGTAATAAGGGTGAATGTTCATTTTGTTATTGATTATATGGTGGGATCGGAATGCGCGCTGCATCAATTGTTATTTATGTATTCTTCTTCTACTGAGATTCATTATTGTGGTGTTGAAACTCTCTTAAGGATTGGTTATAGCTGAGTATTGGTAGAAAAACTGGGTTCCGTATTTATTTAATGAAAGTTTCTATCCTATTTCGTTCCGTATTTTTTCTTGCTTTACTGTGAACTTTTGCACGATTTATTGCTTATGCCATGCCATAGCCTCATTACTACTTTGTCGAGGTTAGGCTCGACACTTACCAGTATATGGGGTCGGTTATACTGATAATGCACTCTGCACTTTCCGTGCAGATTTCGGAGCTGGTAGTGGTTGATCGAGAGGTCGATTGTTGATACTTCAGTCAGGAGACCAAAGGTAGTCCTGCAGGCGTCCGCAGGCCCTGGCATCCCCTCATATATTCTATATCTCTATTTTATTTACTTTTGAGATGGATGCATTCTTTTCTTTCAGAGCAGTATTTGTAGTAATTTATAGAAAGTTCGTGAGTTGTGACTCCAGTTCCTGGGTGGTGACTGTTTTGGTTATTTTGTTAATAGTATAAAGATGATCAGTTAATTATGTACTTCTGCGTTTAATTCTATTGATTTAGCTTTGTTTATTAATTATAACAAGTAAAGGAAAAGGGTGATTATAACTCTAACGTTGGCTTGCCTAGCTAGTGAGATTTTAGGCACCATCACTGTCACGACCCCAATCCCGATTGTGATGGCACCCAACACAATTGCTAGGCAAGCCCGACCAATTAACACTCACAACCCAATCCATATCCCATTACCAGTTTATAGCATTTAATTTAACAGTTTAATAAGTCTATTATCCAAATGATTTAGATAGAGACAGTATGAAATACTGACATAACCACCATCTCCCAAAGACCTGGGGTCATGAGTCTAGAGCCTCTAAGATATTGAATTCATTACCATTACTTTCCAGATACTGATACATAGAATCCCATAATTAGCATAAGATACCACAAGTCTTGATCTCTTCCTAATGGAAACACAGTCTCTAGCCACATACACTACCTTAAGACACCTGATTATTACATGCCAAATCTTGGACACAATAAAACCATTCTCGAGAGTCATTCACTCTTACACAACTGTAAATTACCTGACTTAACGAACAGAACCACTCGTGCCTTATTAGCACTCTGACACCGCAGGATATGACCTCATTCCAATACAAAGGAACATATTCCTTCTCTATACACTGAGCATTCTTTATCAGCAACAGTTCAAGACATCCTAATATTTCCTCACATCTACGATGCCCCATATAACATTTATCAAAATTTTGCTTCACTCGTGCCATCCTCGGCTCATTTTCTACAACCAGGACTGATCCGCCGGCATACCTCGAAACGGAAACAACATAGCACATAACCGTGCGATCAGCTAATCAACAGCAACCTCCTAACTTGGCTCGAAGCCATCTATCAGGACACATTTAATAACCCATAATACTTTTACTCTAATGATGCCACAATATTATAGTGAGGTTTAACTCAGCCACTTACAAGTTTATGAAAACACAAATCCTCGGATACTGAAATCCTCTACAAACCTCGTATTCATCCCCACATCAGCTGAGTCCACTCTCTGAAGAGACCCAAAATTTTAAATTACAACACGTACCTTTCAATTACACATAAGATCTTCTAATAATATACATAAAAATTGTACCCCTTAAGAACACTCCGCAGGAGATACCCCACCTGCTTCGCCTCAATTTAGTATTTCAGCACACCTTCCACCGTCATACATATGACACAGCCTTTTAGTCTTCCTGATTCTGAATTCATAAATCCACACGTGGTGTACTTCACTTCCCAACTAGGAGACACGAAAATATTCTTCACGCGCCTATATTCGGGCTACACATCAAACTATAATAGGAAATGAATCACTTAACAGTTCATCTATTATCCAGCAGAATTCTTCGCCACTACCAAGTCATATAATAACATCTCACAGTACTAACATACTCATCACATGAACACCAAACCGCCATTCCGGCTAATAGCGACAATACCGAACATATAAGTTCAAAACACTTGCTCACACGATCAGCACCTCGGTGCTCAAGCCATAGGCAAAGATCCGGCCTCAAGTCCTCCAGACTGGCCCAACATCGAACTCACGGGATCACATCTCGCCCCTCGGTCGGGGAATCATAAGCCATCGAGGCACATACAATATTGAGCGCTCTCGTGCGCATACAGACGTATGAAAGGAATTTCAAAAGTTATATCTCAAGCTGAATCAAGTACGCACGATAAAAATTCCAAGAAAGTGAAATTTTTCTAAAGGTTCTGCATCCTCTCGAGAATAAATATAGACGTCTCCGTACCGATCCGTGAGACTCTACTAACCGGTTATGACTCATGAGGCCTAGTAACCTAGGTTCTGATACCAACTTCTCACGACCTCAATCCCGGTCGTGATAGCGCCCAACACAATTGCTAGGCAAGCCCGACCAATTAACACTCACAACCCAATCCATATCCCATTACCAGTTTATAGCATTTAATTTAACAGTTTAACAAGAATATTATCCAAATAATTTAGATAGAGACAGTATGAAACACTGACATAACAAACATCTCCCAAAGACCTGGGGTCATGAGTCTAGAGCCTCTAAGAAAAAAAATAATACATCCTCAGTAATACTGATGTTCTAAAATGCAGAAATAATAAAGGGATAGGGGAGAAGTCGGGTCCTGCGAATGTCAGGCAGCTACCTCGACAACTCCTGAGAAGCTCTGAAGCAGCAAATAGCTCAACTACGCTCCCGGGACACCTGAATATGCACACGTGGTGCAGGGTGTAAAGTGAGTACTTCCAACTCAGTGGTAATAAGAGTAAATAATAACTGAGCGGTAAGAAATCACGTAAGAACACTCCATCATGCTATATGGGACAGTACAACCTTTTGACAAAAATAGTAAGACCGTGAAAATCCTTTAGAAACATCTAGCTCAGTTAAAAATCTCTTTTGAAAATATTCTTTTTCCAACAGTAAGCATATGAATGCGATATCAGGTAGTGCAAGTCCGCACACAAGTCAGCCCCTCGGGCACAGCACTCTATTTACAAATAACACCAGGGTATATGGTACACAGTGCAAGAAATAGCATGGATGCCAATGATATGAGAGTGTTAAATGTCATGCCACGTAGTACAGACATGAATCAATGCGTGAATGCAATGCAACGCATATGACCGCTGCGGCGTACAACCCGATCCATTTGGGTACCCGCACTCACTGTGGGGGTTCAGACTCCGGAGGGGCTCCTACAGCCCAAGCGCAATATCAATATCACACCGATGTGGCATGTAGCTCGATCCATCCTTAGTCCAGAAATGCACATGCAACACTGCTGCGGTGCGCAGCCCAATCTATGCTCAGTCTAGAAATGTACATAAGCCACTAGGGCAATATTCAAATAACAGTTCTCAGTTTCGAACATTAAAATATATAATTTAAGTTTTGAAAACCTTAAAAGTATGACTGGACATTTCAAAATAGTGTTTAACTCAGGACTGAAATCATTTAACATGCCAAGCATCATGGAAACAGTGATAATAATCCCTAAAGCATTCAATAAGTTGCCACGAGGCCCAATCACGACAACTAAATCCATTTTTATATGGATATCAACTAAACTTCAATCAATTAGGCAGTTATTTCATTAAGTGGGACGGAACCAGTCACAATCCCCAATGGTGCTCTACCCCATGCCCGTTATCCGGCGTGCAAGTCACCTTAATACAGCACTATGATGTGCAAACCCGGGGTTTCAAACCCTCAGGATATCATTTACAAGTATTACTCACCTCGAACCGGTAAAATCTCTAGCTCGCGATGCCTTTGTCCCTCAATTCGGCCTCCGCGCACGTCAAATCTAACCAAAATCAGAGCGAATGCATTAAAATATGCTAAGGGAACAATACCCAATAGAAAACAATCGAAAAATATCAAGAATCTCGAAACTAACAAAACCCGAGCCCCGGGCCCACTTATCAAAAAATTACAAAACTCACATTAACGGATTCCTCATCTCGCCACGAGTCTATACATATCAAACTCATCAAAATCGGGGTCCATTTGACCCGTCAAATCCCCATTTTTAACTCTCTTAAATTCAAGTCCTAAACCACCATTTTTGACCTTTGATTCCTCAATTATTAAGTCTAAATCCATGTTTATACACCATAAAATCAAGCTCTAAGTCCAAGAGTTCATACCTGATAATAGCCCTCGAAACCCTCTTCAAAATTGTCTCAAAGCTCTCAAGGTTAGGAGTCCAAAATGTTATTCTTTCAAAATTTCACGAAGATGATGTTCTCACTTAACCTGCTAAATTCTGCTTCTGCGGATCTAATCCCGCTTCTGCGCCTTCCGCTTATGCGGTCAACGTCTGCTTATACGGACTTTTCACTTAAGGCGACTTTTCCGCTTCTGCGGTCCAAAATCGCTTCTGCGTCCAACTCTCCACTTCTGCGGAAATTAACATCAAAATCATCAAATTTCACCAAATCAAAGCCTAAGTTCTTCAGGAACTTCCGAAATGCATTTTCGATCAAAAACTCAACCAAACGATGTCTGAATGACCTGAAAATTTGCAGACATATCCAAAATCACCTAACGAAGCTACTTCAACTCTCGAAATTCCATTCTGACCCTTGGATAAAAATCTCACCTATCAACCGGAATTCACCAAAATTCAAACTTCGCCAATTCAAGCCTAATTCTACACCGAGCCTCCAAAATCAATTCTGATTAGCACTCCTACGTCACAAATCATCCCCCGAAGCTATCCAAATCACCGGAATTCACATCTGAGCCTTCTAACTATATAGTCAACTTCCGGTTGACTTTTCCAAAACAAGCTTCCTTTAAGAGGCTAAGTGCCTCATTTCCAACTAAAACAAATTCAATTCTATCCGATCAAATCAAACACTGATATTAAAACATAGAACAACATAATATGGGGAAACAGGGCGGTAACTCATGTGACGATGGGCCGGGTCGTCACAATCACTGTCCCGACAGTGAAAAATTTGGGTCGTGACAAGTTAGTATTAGAGCACTAGGTTGCCTAGGTCTCACAATTCACGGACAAGCTTGGTAGAGTCCGAGGGATCGGTACGGAGACGTATGTGCTTATCTCTTGAGGCTACAGAGTTAGGAACAATTTCACTTCTATTCGTCTATGTCGTGCAGTTTGATCTCTCTATGCTAATTGAACTCTCTACTCTGTTCTTTCACAGATGGCAAGAACACGTACCATTTCATCACCTGATCTTCAGCCTGAGCCCCCAGTGGCAGCTCCTACGAGGGGCAGAGAAAGAGGCCGAGGTCGAGGCCGTGCTAGAGGGTGAGGCAGGGGCAAGGCACAGCCCAGAGCTCAAGCAGCAGCATCAGTGGCAAAGCCTTAGGTAGGGTTTGATGAGGAGGCTCCGACCCAGACCATTCTAGCAAGGCCAACTCAGGTTCTAGAGGGGTTCATCGCTACCCTGGTACTTCAGAATGATTTGGTCCATCTAGTAGGCCTTGTGGAGAGTATTACTCAGGCCGACATACTTCCTGTAGCACCAGCAGTCTCTCGGGCTGGGGGAGGAGCACAGACTCCCACTACTCACACTTTGTTGCAAATGGCTCCCCACTTTCAGACTTAGCCAGTTGGGGTAGTCCTACCGGGTGTTATAGCACGGACCGACGATGGATCATCTATATCTTATGAGTCCTTGTGGAGATTAGATAGGTTTACCAAGATTTTTACTACTACCTATGGTGGTAGATCTTTAGAGGATCCCCAGGACTATTTGGACAGTTGTCACGAGGTGTTACGAAATATGGGGATAGTGGAGACCAATGGGCTCTACTTTGCTACTTTTTCGTTTGTCAGGTTTCGCCAAGAAATGGAGGAGGGATTATTGTTTGGCTAGACCATTTGGATCTCCAACTCTCACTTGGGACAAGTTCTCTCAAATATTCTTGGACAAGTATCTTCCTATCACTCAGAGAGAGGACTATCGGAGGTAGTTTGAGCGCCTTCAATGGGGTTAGGACCGTCACTCATTACAAGACCAGATTTGTTAATTTTTCCCATCGTGCTCTTCTTATACTTCACACCGAGAGAGAGAGGGTGAGGAGGTTTATCGACGGACTTGCTCTGCCTATCAGATTGCAGATAGATAAGGAGACAGGCAATGAGATTTCCTTCCAGGATGCAGCCAATGTGGCTAGACAAGTTGAGATGGTTTTAGCTCAGGGGAGTGGTCAGGGGTCTGACAAGAGACCTCATCACTCCGGTGGTTTCAGTGGGGCCTCATCTAGAGGTCTAGGTACTTTTGGTAGAGGCCATCATCCCAGGCCGTTTCATTCAGCACTTCAGACATCCCATAGAGCTTCAAGGGGTCGTGGTCCTTATGTACCTTCTTTAGGGAAGTCAGCTTATAGTGCACCGCCAGCTTTTATCAGAGCACCTCCACTTCAGAGTTATTATCGCAGTCAGCCGGCCAATCAGGGTCAGTCTCAGTTTTCTCAGCTGCTATATTCAGATTGATATTTTGAGTGTGGTGAGTATGGGCATGTCCAGAGGACCTGTCCGAGATTAGTGGGTGTTCAGTCGCAACAGTAGAATTCTCGTGCCATGATTCCGGCACCGCCTGCCCAGCCAGCTAGAGGTAGGGGTCAGGGAGCCAAAGGTAGGGGTCAGCCCGTTAGAGTTGGAGGCCAGCTTGCAGGAGGTTGTCCCAGGGATATGGTTCAGGGTGGTGGGGCCCAGCCCTGATGTTATGCTTTCCCAGCCAGGTCTGAGGCTGAGTCATTCGATGCAGTTATCACAGGTACTATTTTTGTTTGTAGTAGAGATGCTTCAGTTCTATTTGATCCAGGGTCTATATACTCTTATGTATCATCTTATTTTGCTACATATTTGGTTGTGCCTTATGATTCTTTAAGTGCTCCCGTGTATATGTCCATACTCGTAGGGGATTCTATTATTGTAAATCATGTCTATCGCTCGTGTGTGGTTATTATTGAGGGACTTGAGACTAGTGTAGGTCTCCTACTTCTCGATGTGGTGGATTTCAATATCATTTTGGGGATGCATTGGTTTTCACCTTATCATGCTATATTGGATTTTCATAGCAAGATCCTCGTCATTCTGCCAGCAGGGTTATCTCTTATATGAAGGCTCGACATATGGTCAAGAAGGGGTGTTTGGATTATTTGGCTTATGTTTGTGATTCTAGTGCTAAGGTTCCTTCTATGTATTCTGTGCCAGTTGTTAAAGAGTTTCCAGAGGTATTTCCTGCATACCTGCTAACCCGATAGGAATATTGACTTTTGCATTGATTTGGCACCGGGATCTCAGCCTATTTCTATTTCATCGTACTGCACGGACCCGCTAGAGTTGAAAGAATTAAAGGAAGGTTGCAAGATTTGCTTGATAAGGGCTTTATTAGACCTAGTGTATCGCCCTGGGGCACGCCGATGTTGTTTGTTAAGAAGAAGGGTGGATCGATGAGGGTGTGCATAGATTATTGGCAGTTGAACAAGGTCACCATCAAGAAAAAGTATCTATTGCTGAGGATTTATGACTTATTTGATTAGCTTCAGGATACCGAGGTGTTTTCAAAAATTGATTTGAGATATGGCTACCATCAGTTGAGGATTATGGCATCTGATGTCCCTAAGACAGCTTTTCGCACTCGGTACGAGCATTATGAGTTTCTAGTGATGTTATTTGGGTTGACAAATGCCTCAGCATCATTTATTGATTTGATGAACCGGGTGTTCAAGCCCTATCTGGATTGATTTTTGATTTTTTTTCATTGATGATATCTTGATCTACTACCACAGACGAGAATAACATGAGCAACATCTTCTGATCGTTCTTTAGACTCTGAGAGATAGCCAGTTATAGGCTAAGTTTTTGAAATGTGTGTTTTGGTTGAGTTTAGTTGCTTCCTTAGGTGACATTGTATTAGCAGAAGGTATTTAGGTGTATCCTAAGAAGATTTAGGTAGTCAAGGACTGGCCTAGATCCACATCAGCTATAGAGATCTGGAGTTTCTTAGGTTTGGCGGGTTATTACCATCAATTTGTGTAGGGGTTTTCTTCCATAGTAGCCCCGATGGCCAGGTTGACCCATAAGGGTGCCCCGTTCAGGTGGTCGGACGAGTGTGAAACGAGCTTTCAGAAGCTCAAAACAACTTTGACTACAGCACTGGTGTTGGTGTTGCCCACAGGTTGAGGACCATATACGGAATATTGTGACGCATCTCGTATTGGACTTGGTACGGTGATGATGTAGAATGGTAAGGTTATTGCATATGCTTCGCGTCAATTGAATATTCACGAGAAGAATTATCCAGTTCATGACTTGGAGCTAGCAACCATTGTTCACGCGCCGAAGATTTGGAGGCATTATTTATATGGCGTGTCGTGTGAGGTGTTCATGGATCATAAGGGTTTGCAATATTATTTAAGCAGAAGGATCTCAATTTGAGGTAGAAAAGGTGGTTGGGGCTATTGAAAGACTATGATATCATATCTCGTATCATCCCGGGAAGGCCAATGTAGGGCCGATACGTTGAAGAGGAAGTCGGCTAGTATGGGTAGCCTTGCGTATATTCCAGTCAGTGAGAGACCACTTGCTTTGGATGTTTCAAGCTTTGGCCAATCAGTTCGTGAGGTTGGATTTTTCTGAGCTTAGCCGTGTTCTAGCTTGTACAGTCGCTCGATCTTTACGTATCCGAGATCAGTAGTATGATTATCCTCATTTTCTTATCCTTAGGGACACAGTGCGGCATGGAGATGCCAAGCAGGTTACAGTTTGAGATGAAGTAGTTTTGAGGATGTAGGGTCGAGTTTGTGTGCCTAATGTGGATGGATTTCATGAGTTGATTCTAGAGGAGGCCCATAGTTCCCAGTATTCTATTCATCTAAGCACTGCCAAGATGTATCAGGACTTGCGGCAACATTATTGGTGGAGGGGGATGAAGAAGGATATTATTGCATATGTAGCTCGGTGTTTGAATTGCCAGCAAGTAAAATACGAACATTAAAGACATGGTGGTTTGCTTTAGAAGATTGAGATTTCTGAGTGGAAGTGGGAGCGTATCACTATGGATTTCGTGGTTAGACTCTCATGGACTCAGAGGAAGTTCGATATAGTATGGGTTATTGTGGATAGGCTGACTAAGTCAGCGCATTTCATTCCTGCGGCGGTTTCCTATTCTTCGGAGCGGTTGGCAGAGATCTATATCCGTGAGATCGTTCATCTTCATGGTGTGCCTGTGTCTATCATTTCTGACCGAGGTACGTAGTTTGCCTCGCATATCTAGAGGGCAGTACAGCATAATTCGGGTACGGGGTCGAGTTGAGCACAATATTTCATCCTCAGACGGACGAACAGTCCGAGCGTATAGTTAGATTTTAGAGGATATGCTCTGCGCCTATGTTTTTGACTTTACAGGTTCTTGGGATCAGTTTTTGCCGTTAGCGGAGTTTGCCTACAACAACAGCTATCAGTCGAGCATCCAGATGGCTCCCTATGAGGCATTATATGTTAACGGTGTCGATCGCCAGTTGGGTGGTTTGAGCCGTGGGAGGCTCGGTTATTGGGTATAGATCTAGTGCAGGATGCCTTGGATAAGGTTAAGATCATTCAGTATATACTTCGTACAGCTCAGTCCAGGCAAAAAAATTATGTCGACCGTAAGGTTCGTGATATGGCATTCATGGTCGGAGAGCGAGTGTTGCTTCGAGTTTTGCCCATGAAGGGGGTTATGAGTTTTGGGAAGAAGGGCAAGCTAAGATCTAGGTTCATTGGGCCTTTTGAGATCCTCGATCGAGTGGGAGATGTGGCTTACATACTTGCATTGCCGCCACATTTATTAGCCATGCATCAAGTGTCTCATGTGTCCATGCTTCGTAAGTGTCACGGATATCTATCCCATGTGTTAGACTTCAGCACTATCCAGTTGGACAAGTATTTGACCAACGAGGAGGAGTAGGTAGCTATTCTAGACCAGCAGGTTCGACATGCGCGGTCCGGGCGTGTATCCGAAAAGCTCTTATGTGAAAAATTTATGAAATGATGATTTTTGACTTTAAAAAAATAGTTTTTGTTGACTTCCGTAAACATTTTGGGAAAACGAGCCCGGACCCGTATTTCGGCATTTCCGGAGGGTCCGTAATAAAAAATAGGACCTGGGCATATGTCCGGAATCAAATTCCGAGGTCCCTAGCCCGAGAAATAAATTTTTGAAGGAAATTAATAAGAACGAAAACGTAATAATTTAAAGGATTTGATCTTATTGGTATCGGCCCGTATTTTAGTTTCGGAGCCTGGTACAGGTCCATTATGGTATTTAAATCTTATATGTGATTTGATCGGTACTAAATTCATAGTTCTAGGTATTATTTTGAGCGAAGTTGGTATGATATTTTAAGACTTATGTGCAAATTTAGTTTGGAGCCCCGAGGGCTCGGGTGAGTTTTGGATAGGCTACGGAGTGATTTTAGAACTTAGAAATTTGTTGGTGTAACTGGTGTCTGTTATAGGCCTCTGATCTCGCAATTGCGAGATCAGGCTTCACAACTTTGAGCAAAGCAGGCGAGCAAAGAAGACTTGTGTGCGAAGAAGGCCCGGGCCAGTAGATTTCGCAAATGCAAACAAATCTTCGCAATTGCGAAAGGAGTCTGGGAAGGGGTATGATCGCAAATGTGATCTTCTACTTGCATTTGCAATGAACAGTGCTCGCAATCATAGGGAAATAATTTCTAACTCATTTCTTTCAATCTATTTCATCTTTTTACAAAATTTCATCCTAGAATCTAAAGTTTTTCATGGTGGAATTGGGTGTTTTAGGGTAGAACTTAGAAATTTCGAAATTTGGGGATATAGACCTCAAATTAAGGTCAGATTTCAAACCAATTGTATATCCGGGCTCGGAGATGAATGGGTAATCGAGTTTTGGTCCGAATTTCAGATTTTGACCAAGCAGGCCCGCGGTCGATTTTTGACTTTTTGTGGAAAATGTTGGGGAATCTATAATTATGCATTGGAATTGATTTGTTTTGCATTAATTGATGTTATTAAGTTAATTATGACTAGATATGAGTGTATTGATGGTGAAATCAAAAGGTAAAAGGTATTTGAGCTTTGAATTGCCCGTTGGCTTGAGGTAAGTATTTGGTCTAACCTTGAGGTAGGAGATCAATTTTAAATTATAAGGATATCTTCATAATAAAAAAGATGATAAAGAAAGAGTAAAAAGAACATATTTTAAGGTCTCACTTCAACTTTTTTTTTTTTTAAATTACAATTAACTTTTAGAAGTTACTAAGTTTTGTTAACCTTCTTTATGCAGCAGCACACTTTGAAACTAATATTCATTAAAGAGTTTACATGACTGAAGAAAGAAATACTTATGCTTTTCTTTTTGTGTATATGCCTACCCCAAGTTTTAACTATCACTTAAAATTAAAGTGACGATATAGCTGGCCAAAAAAATAAAATTTAAATGGCTATTTTCCAGATATAAATCAGACGCGGTGTTGTGACCTGATTTTTTGCAGACCAAAATTTCACCAAAAATTACAAAGGATGTTATGTGGTTTCAATTTGACTGATATGCCCCTTTCTTCTATTTATTATTTATTTAAATACCCTAAGTTTCTTTTTTTTAATTAAACAAATAACACACAGCTGACAAATATAATAGAATAATTTAACCTGATGGTATTATAAGTTTTTATGCTAGTAGCTAGAAAATTTTGAGAACTTTAAGTACACTTTATTTTGGTTACACTAACTTAGAAACTTACATGTAATTTCCCTTTTTTCATTAATGTACTTAATAATTACTTTTTTAGTTACATGTAGTTTGCATTGTATTTTTTCAAATTTTCGCAAACGTAGTTTGCATTTTGATCAATGTAACGGACAAGTAGTGATAGCAAAAAATAAGAGGAGGGAAATAATAGTTACGGATAAGAGGTAATGTATATTTACTTAAGCTATTTAATGTCTATTTTACGTAACTAACAGTAGATAGAATGTTAATTTAAAATGATGAACTGCACAACGAATCTGTGTGGCGGAAGGTCATTTGGTGTTAAAGTATTTAAGTATTCTTTCTAGTAGTTGTTGTTGTATCATCTTCTGCCGAGTCAAAACTGATACATATTTTGCTTTCACCGGTAAACTTGGCAATCAACATCTCATTTAGTTGATCAACATATTCATTTTTGCTCGCTAAAATAGCTCTTTCTGTCATATACTTTGCACACCTTCCATTTTCACTTAATGATAAAAATAGTTCGCTTATCAAAAGATCCTCACCACTGATATTACCATTGGACTTGATAACCAGTTGTTATGGTAGAAGGACCAAATCATCTTTTATTGTTTGCTTTTCGCACAATAAATTTCTAAGAGCCGGTAGCATTTTGAAGAGAACTGCCTCGCGTAAGCATTAAAAATTACAGTAATCTGATTCTAGTAACCTCTTTCTTTTGCAGTTTCCTTGAATGTTTGAAACTCCCTTTTATTAACCATGAGTAAGTCTTCAAACGAAAAGGGTCCTCTGACATGCTTCAGCAACAATCTCAAGTAGTACCTGTAATGATCCGATCGGTCGTTTCGAGCCCTAGCGCATCGTTCATCAATCTGAGGCCATGAGCAGCTTCATTTCAGGAATTGTGACTTGTTCACATGGTCGGAATTTAAATTCAGGAAGATCGGAGTTAAATTTAGATGAAAATTCTCATTTGAGAAGCCTAAAGTTGAAAGAATGAATTAGAATTGGAATTTTGAGTAAACGACCTCGGAATCAGGATCTGAAGGTTCCAGCAGGTTTGTATGATGATTTCAGACTTGGGTGTATGCCCGGATTGGGTTTTGGATAACCCGAGAGCGTTTTGGCGCCTATTGTGGAAGTTAGCATTTAAGAAAGAATTTCTTAAGTTTGGCTTGAAGTGCATTTCAGTGTTATCAATGTCCGATTGGGATACCGAGTTTGGGAATAGCTCCGTATGGTGATTCTAGAGTTGGGAGCATGATCGGAAGTGAATTCGGATGTCCGTAGGTCCTTTTGGAGCAATTTGGCTAAAGTTAGAATTTAAAGGTTTTTGAGAAGTTTGACCGGAGGTTGACTTTTTGATATCAGGGTCGGAATCCAATTCTGGAAGTTGGACTAGGTCCATAATGTCAAATATGACTAGTGTGCAAAATTTGAGGTCAATCAAACGTGATTTGATAGGCTTGAGCATCGGAAATAGAAGTTGGAAAGTTCAAAGTTCATAAAGCTCGAATTGGGGTGCAATTCACGGTTTTAGAGTTGATTGTTATGATTTGAGGCCTCGAGCAAGTCCGTAATGTATTTTTGGACTAGTTAGTATGATTGGTTAGGATCCCAGTGGCCTCGGGTGGATTCCGGGTGGTTAACGGATCGAAAATAGATTTTTAGAAATAGCTGAGTTGCTGGTTGCTGGTATTTCCGCTTCTGCGAAGATGGGACCACAGAAGCGTGAAAGAAGCTGCAGAAACGGTTGGGAGAGAAGGGGAGTAGGGACCGCTTATGCAGTCAGGTATCTGCAAAAGCGGAATCGCAAAAGCGGTAAAGGGCACCGCAGAAGCGTAATGGTTCGAAGGGTCGTGGGCCGCAGATGCGGTCGATTTGCCGCAGAAGCGGGACCGCATCTGCGGAAGGAGCATCGCAGAAGAGAAAGGGGGCTAGGCCAGGGGAAAGCCGCAGAAGCGGCCTATTGTCCGCAAATACGGAACCGCATAAGTGGTAATATTTCCGCAGAAGCGGAAATGACTGGGGCAGTGAGGATATTTTAAGTTCGGGGTTGAGCTCATTTCAACCCCATTTTTCTTCGATTAGAGTCGATGGGGAGCAGCTTGGAGATGCCATTTTCATCTCTTGTCATGAGGTAAATAATTTATTATGTCGACCCAAAGGGTCATCACCGTAATCCTTCCTTTTTCCGTGCTTCTGAGGCCTTGAAAACCTCACTTTTAGTTGCCACAATTTGCGTGCGCAGTCAGGGCGCGTAGCCGGAAAACTTTTATGTTGAAATATGTAAATTCCGTGAAAAATTTGAAGAATTTTGATATTAATATTGTTATAGTTGACTTTGGTCAATATTTTGGGTAAACGGATCCGGACCCGTAATGTGAAGGTCCCGGAAGGTCCGTAGAAAAATATGGGACTCGGGCGTATTCCCGGAATCGAAATTCGAGGTCCCGAGCCCGAGTAAAGAATTTTTGAAAGAAATTATTTTTCTGAAAATGATATAAAAATTAAAAATAAAAATGAGTTAGAAAATATAGGTATCGGGCCAGTATTTTGGTTCTGGCACCCGGTACAGGTCTTAAATATACGTTAAGCGCTTTCTATGAAATTTGGTCAAAATCGGACGTCGTTTGACGTGTTTCAGACCTAAATATCTAAAGTTGGAAGTTTATGAACTTGAAATGAAAAATGATGATTTTGAGGTTTGATTCTTTGATTTTGATGTTATTTTAGCGATTTGATCGCTCGTGTAAGTCTGTATGATGTTATTGAGTTAGTGTGTGTGTTTGGTTGGGAGCCCCGAGGGCTCGGGAGTGATTCGGAGGTGGTTCGAGTTAGTTTTACACTCAGAAGATACATCAGATTTTTCAAAAAAAATTGCAGACCAGTTTTACTCTTCGCGAACGCGGCCCCAGGATCGCGTTCGCATTGCCTAGTGTCTCCTCTTCTTCGCGTTCGCGGAAACGCCGGGCGTTCGCACTACTTGGGCAACCTCTTCAACGCGTTCGTATACACCCCCTTCACGAACGCATAGGCTAAGCCCGCCCCCCTCAACTTCCCTTCTGCGCATTCGCATGATGCCTTCGCGAACGTATAGGGTACCCGGCCAGTCTTCTTCGCGAACGCGACCTAGTCCCGCATTCGCATAGGGTTAAATTCCTTCAGTGAATTTTCCTAAAAATAGAATAGTGTGCACGGGATTTTTCTCACTTTTCCGCACGAACTCCTCTCTCAAACACTCCATAGACGATTTTCAAGCTCCTCTTCCTCCATAGCTTCTTGGGTAAGCATTCTTAACCTCATTCTCTCTTAATTTCTTCATCTAAACACTAATTTCCTAGCCCTAAATCATGAATTCAAGGTAGAAATTGGGGGGTTTGGGTAGAGTTAGGGCTTTGGGAATTTTGGGTGTTTCAACCTCAATTTGGGGTCGAATCTTGAAACAAATTATATATTTGAACTCGTGAGATTATGGGTGAACGGATTTTGGTCCGAGCCTCGAGTTTAGACCATGTGGGCCCGGGGTTGGATTTTGGTATTTTTGGAAGAATGCTAGGGACTTCATTTCTAGGCTATGGGATGTTGTTTTGGGGTCTTTATTGATACTATTGAATTGATTATGTCTAGATACCATTGTTTTGGAGTTGGATTGTAGAGGAAAGGCGGTATTGGAGAGTTGATTGCTATTCTTGGACCGAGGTAATTGTTTGTTCTAACTTTGGTTAGAGGGAATAGGATTAGGATATTATTTGTGAATTGCTAAATGAGCGTACGGTGTATAGGCATGGTGACGGTTATCTATACACCGGAGTCTAGCATGACTGTGGGTCTTAAATGTGTTTGAATAGGACTTTGTGAAATATCTCTCTTGTCTAATTGCTCAGTTTCATATTTTGTGAACGATTGAGGAAGAATTTCGATTGGTATATTATTGGAGTATCGATTCAAACTAAAATTTGATAATTGGGAAAGAAGTGATTTACAGAGAAAGTGTGGTGACTCTTCCCTTGCCGGGACACATAGTTTATTATTGTTGTTGCTCCCTTGCCGGGATATTTGGGCTGTTAGTTGTACCCTTGCCGGGTTTATTCGTTATGTGGTTGAATTTCCCTAATGGGACCTCTTTTAGAGAGATTATTTATGTTATTCATTATAATATGGGATCGTGTGGCACGCCTACCACTTATAAACTATAATATGGGATCGTGTGGAATGCCTACCACTTATATATTATGAATGGGATCATGTGGCACGCCGACCACGAGATATTATGATTGGGATCGTATGGCACGCCGACCACTTATATATTATGAGATGGGATCGTGTGGCACGCCGACCACGAGATATTATGAAATAGGATCGTGTGGCACGCCGACCACGAGATATTATGATTGGGATCGTGTGGCACGCCAACCACGAGATTTATGAATGGGATCATATGGCACACATACCACGAAATATTATGATTAGGATCGTGTGGCACGCCGACCACGAGATATTATGATTGGAATCGTGTGGCACGCCGACCACGAGATAGTATGATTGGGATCGTGTGGCACGCCGACCAAGAGATGTCATGAAATGGGAACGTGTGGCATGCCGTCCACTCATGAATTAAGAAATGAGATCGTGTGGCGCGCCGACCACTTATATATATGAGTTATGGTATTGAGATAGCTTCATTATTACATCCGTTGATCCGCTTTCTCTGTATCTCCCCCGATCATGCCCCTTCCCCTTTTTAGTTGATATTTTCAGTTGTTATTTCCGTTGCTTCTGTATATATGTATATATCTGCACATGTTATTTTAGGTAGGTCCTGTCTAGCCTCGTCACTACTTTGCCGGGGTTAGGCCAGGCACTTACCAACACATAGGGTCGGTTGTGCTGATGCTACACTCTGTGCATCTTTTTGCACAGATCTAGGTGTTGGAGCAGCATTTGAGTAGCAGTAGCATTTCGGGAGAGAGCTTCAGTCCAGGGACTTCGAGGTAGCCTAGCTGGCGTTCGTAGGCCGGAGTCCTTTTTTATGTTTAGTTTGTTTTCTTTGTACCGAGACAGACGTTTGTATTTCCATTCAGACTTGTTTGTAGTACTCTTTAGTAGTCCGTGAGCTAGTGACAACAGATTTTGGGTAGAGATGTGTTTTAAACTTCCGCATTTTGATTTCATTTTTATTAAATTTAAAGTCTTCCGCGCTTATTTAATTATTTTCCGTATATTCATATTATTGAGATTTATCAGAGAACGTTTAAAGTTTGACTGGCCTAGCTCCGTTAGTAGGCGTCATCACGACTCCCGATGGTGGAAAATCTGGGTCGTGATATTTATGCTAGCTTTGAGTCAAATAAAAGGTTTATACATGGAATTAGGCATGGAAATTAGTATAAAAATTTGGGTTTTGGTGGAAAACCTAGAAAATCATATTCTTGGAATTTAGTCACGATTTTGAATATGGAATTAAGAGAAAATTGTATATTTGAGTTCCTAAGGTCATGGGTAACCTTTATCTTCGAGAAATTTCGGAATCCGGGCACGTGGGCGCGAGGGCATTTTTGTCAACTTTTCGTTCGGGGTTAGGAATTGTTATAAATTGGGTTGTAAAGTATAATTTAGCATATATTAATGGATTTATATTATCGTTGGCTAGTTTTGGAGCATTGTGCGTTGGTGCAAGTCTTCGGAAGAATGTAGAATGCCGGTTGTGGATCTTCGGAGCGAGGTGAGTCTCCTTTCTAATCTTTTGAGGGGGAATTTACCCCATAGGTGAAGTGATTGATTATGTGCTCCTATTTGTTGGGGTTACATACGCACGAGGTGACGAGAGTCCGTGCGTAGCTACTATTATGCTATTGTCCGGGTAGTTAGGACCCAAGAGCATGTTATACTTGAATTACTATGAACCCATTGATAATTTGAATTGTTTAAATCATCTTGAATTGGTAAAGGAATTTAAAAAGAGATTTAATATTAAATTTTCCCTGAAATGTTAAAAAGAGAAATTGTCTATTTGGTTGATTATCCCCGATAAGCTCTTGATTTCCTACTTGAGCATGTATTTTATGTGTGTCTGGGTTGCATGGATGATTTGCGAGCAGGATATGTGTTTATTTATGGAACGGGCCGAATGCCTTGGTGAAAATAGATGCATCTATGGTTCGTGCCGATCGACCCTCGGCAATGCACAATTTACATTTCTGTTGGTGCGGGTCGTCAACCTCGGCATGATTTGCGTATGTTTATCTGTTACTTGAAAATTATAAATGTGGAATTGGCCCTACGTGGCTTGATATAAACTGATAAGATAATAAAGAACAGACTTTAGAAGCCCTTGATTTATTGATAAAGGTGTTTACCTGTTTTTCTGGCTTCACAATCAGAACTTCTATGCAAATCCATGATTATCCTCGCACTTATAGAATATTGCTTATTGACCTCTAGTGAGTGTCGGAGTTGGCCATCTCGTCTCTACCCCTTCGGGATTAGGCGGGATACTCACTGAGTACACATTGATTACGTACTCATACTACACTTCTGTGCATTTTTGTTGCACAGGTATATATACACCTCTAGCAGCCTATTGGGTGTAGCAGCATGGATGATGTTGGGACTAGGTGAGCTGCATCATTGAGGCGACTGCAGCTAGAGTAGTTCCTTCTAATGTACTGTATTTACTTTCCGTCCACTGTATTCCGGACGGATGTTGTATTTTATTTCTCTTATCAGTAGTCGCTCATGTACTTGTGACACCGAGTTTTTGGGATGGTTTACAACGGATTTGTACTAATTATTATTATTTAAATTTGAATTCTAGTAGTGAACTTTTATTTATAAAAATGGAAGGAAAAACCATAGATTTTCAAAAGTATTAAAAGAGGAATTAATTGATAAGTTAGTTGGCTGCCTGACAGAGGCGTCCGGCGCCACCACGAACCTTAGTGGATTTTGGGTCGTGACAGTATCTTTCACCTTCTCTAGGATTAGTTGCATTATTCATGATAAAAGGAAAATAGAAGAAATTTCTAGAAAGATATAAATTATTGAGTGGAATATTAATTTCGTTACCTATAGCAATTCGACCAATTATCGATCTTTTTTATCTTTTTCCGCATGTCTTTGATCGAGAGTTCCATACATAATACTTTGGGAATTCTTTGTATAGGTACATTCCTGCTTCCTCAAGCATAATTTGATGTCAATAAGGAAATAATAAAATAAGTAAGAAATATAATACAAATATAGAAACGAATACCTCTTCATCAACAAATATCAACTGCAACCGCGAACCCTCACCTCTTTCGTTTTTATATTCTATTATTGGTCCTTTTCGCCAAATCTGATTCTAGTGTCATTCTCAAAACACCTGTAATAACTAAGAAAAAGCTGCAAAATAATATATATTTAATCTAAAGATGAAATAATTTTATTATTTAATATGGTTGATTCACTTAATTAAAAAGAAAAAACCTTCTTAATGAGTGATGGCAACTTGTGCTGGCAATGCTAGTTATAAATAGCTAGTAGCAAAGAGTTAGAGGTCTAACCAATAGTAAGCAAAGAGGAAGAAATAATACCTTTTGCTGCAGAATTTTCTTATGAAGTAATACCTCTCAAAAAATTTATGATGGAGAATATAGAATAGTGGCTTCTTTTATAGAAGTGTTTGAGTCCTTATTTCTACTGGATTCTGACAATAGAATAAGTTTCCAAATTATTAAATTTATAATAGGAATGGATTCCAAGAGGTATTGGTATTAGTTTAGGATTCGTACAATATAATTAGGTGTTGTCAAACATTGGAATTGTTAAGTTTCAGTGTTCCTAGGATAGGTTTAGGACGTGTAGATCTATTCATGTATATAAGAACTTTTAAGTTTAATAACGTGTTCCTAGGATAGGTTTAGTCTATTCATGCATATATGAATTTTTATGTTTAACGTCTTGTGTCTTATGGCTAATAGGATCCTGTTTAAACGTGTAGTGTCCTACGGCTAATAGGATTAGTGGGCCAATATTGGAATTTCGACTATGGCCTTTCCTTGAGAGTTATTATATTTAATATTTTAAGGCTATTTTGGTAATCTGACATTATATTCATGCTTTTATAATAGATAGATAGATAGGTATAGATATAAATATATATTTTTAGAATATAATTTAGAAATAATAAGCTGGTATCACTTGAATAATACAAAATAAATTTAATACTCATGAGACATGAAGTAAGGTCTAAAATCAAGAGTCTTAGATCTAAATGTAGTTTCAAGTTAAACCAGAACTAAATATTTCATACTACAAAAAGCCAAAGCTTTTGAAAGAGTAAAAAAATGCATTTACAAGTTGAATGTGATAATAAGTGAGCGTTCGTGTAGATATAAGAATTGAGAAATTCCGAGAAAAAGTGAAAAAAAATTCTAAGTGAAAATGATATTTGAAAATTAGAGTTGCATTTGGACATGCATATATTTTGGAGCTATTTTTGAACTTTTGTGAGTGAGTTGAAGTAAAAATATTTGAAAAATAACTGATCACGCCCAACTTTACTCCTAAAAAGGATATGCGGTCGCTGCAAATATAATCCGGTCTAAAAGTCTGGAGTCGAATCCCACAGAGAACTAAGGCTTAGCTATATCTGTTTAATATCACTAGAAGACAAGATTGAACAATTTTCTAAATTATAAAGATTGGGATTTATATTTCTAACTAATTAACTAGCAAATGCTACAAAACGATAAAATTATCAACTAACGAGACAAAGGGTTGGAGACTAAATTAAGGATGTCTAGAGTTATGATTTCCCCCGTCGTTGATTTTCTTGGTTGTATGTTTCTTATAGCATTGACTTAGTTGCATCTATCAATCATGAACTCTCCAGCTATCATAAATCTCTCTCAAGCAATTATGATAATTTACTAGACGTACTCTCTCAAGCTACGCTAGCTAGATTCGCATTACAGCTCACTTAGATTGCACCCGAGATATCGTTATCTCTAATCCAACCTCTAAACCCTCGGTTATGACTTTCTCCTATACTCTGGGAGTGATGTTGTTCTGACAACTACCTAAATATGCACTCTCTCTCACGCACATACATAATAAATAGGAAGGGCTAATTGAGGATCCTTTCAATTAACCAAAATCAAAACATAGTTGAATAAATAGAGATTAACAACCAACTCAAAACTGTATTAATATAACAACCAATTCATCCCCAACGGATTTCACGAAAATCTTAGATTAAAAGATTTAGCTACTCATAATAATATGTAAAACTACAATACTAAAAGTCATAACCAACAATGAAAAATAGGAAGAGGAAAGAAAAACTCGTAGAAGAATTTTCCGCCTTGCTCCTATTGTGTCTCTTGTTTTTTTCCATGTTCTAAATCTTAAAAACTTATTTTTTGCTCCTTTGGATGAACTAAACCTTTTATAGGTTGAGGGGATTGGTCTTGAACTTCCAAAAGTACCCTTCAGATCTGTTTTTCCGTCTGGACTAGCGCGGCCGCGCTAAGCCAGTGCTAAGGCCGCGCTAATTAGGTTATATTCCGTCTCCGTCCGCGTTAGATCCACAATTGCAGTTTCAATCGTGTTTTTGACCCTTTTACGTTTAGAATTTGAAACAACGTAAAACATAAAAGCTGTAGACCTTTGAGTTAACTTTTCAACCATATATTGTGAAACCCAAATGAAGTTTTGAAAAAAAAGTTATATCTATTTTACTAGACAGTGCTCGATATGCCTATTTGATTACTCGTTCGCTCTAAGTATCATCCGTTGACCTCCAAACACGATCCCGGATTAATTTCTTGAGCTTTTACTCAGATTTCAAAGCTCTAAATTACTTGAATTCATTTCATAACATCTACATAGCTCAAAATCACTCCTACAAGGCATAAAATACACAGTTAGCGCAAGACACTAGCGATTAAAGCTCAAACTCAATTAAAGTGCAGTAAATTAGAGTGTAATAAGCGACTAAAATACGTAATTATTGCCTATCATCAACACCCCACACTTAAATCATTGCTCGTCCTCAAGCAATCAAACTATACTTTTTATAGACTCTACCTTTTTGAACAATTCTCCTAACTCATCACACCAAGAGTATTTAAAATAGACTAAGTACAAAAGCCTAACATCTTCACCTCAAGATTTGACACACAAGTACCATGAGTTATTCACAGCTCACCCACTTACTCTAACATAGCGGTCACTGACATTACCTTTTCTTCATGAATTAAGTGCCCTCATACAACAAAAGAGAGTAGTTCCACACAATAAAATTTAAGAACACTTAGGAACTCAGGATAGAAAGAATTAGCTCACTCTCAGAAATAATATTCATATTCCACAAAAGATGCTCCATAAGCTTGCCCATAGTGTATTACTCCACTAATCGAACTCATTCAATCTAGTATCAATTAGGACTTTATTTGATTATAATGTAGGCTACGGGACGAGTAGGATACATTTAGATATAAGAGTAATTACACCTCCCTAAGCACTTTAATACATATACTTTAACATTCAAACCCCGTACTTATGTCAAACCAAAATTCTACCTTCACATCAATGTATTTACAGCAAGAGTCACCACTTATTAAAGAAATACTTTTTTTTCACAGCAATACAATTATATTTTATTTTTCAATTCAAGTGGCTCTTACTAGTTCAAAACAGTGCACCTTTCTTCTGATTTCATTAGTTCCACTCAAAAACCAAACCAACCACCCCGCACTTTAACTATTACATAAATCATCACAATTCAAGTGCTTATGAGAGGTTAAAAGGTTCAAATAGATAGTCCATTCAAACAATTGGGTAAGACTTGTAATGTGGTTGCCAAAGAAATAGGATTATAGGCTCAAATGGGTTAACTATGATACATAACAATTAGGGAGGTAAAATATATTTATCTGGCTCAACAAAGAAATGCCTATACCACTTCCTAGACGGAACAGAACTACTATTTCTCTTTGCAAACACACAGGGCAAGTTCTAGCCATCAAATGCGATGCACAGAATAACACCCAAACCTCACACATACATGGCACATAACTCACTCAGGATTGGATTCATCAGATACTCTAGTCAAAGCAGTTAAGCAAATTTAAAATCATACAATTTAAGGTACTTATACAAGAGTCAAAAAATGAGCCTAAGCGTCACAACCAAAGTACTCACTATTTTCAAGGCATAACAAAGTCAAGAGATATTACTTCAATTCAAAACACAACACAATGGCTCCTATTCCTAAAAAAAACTAACTACACCCGGTTCAAATAAAACCCTCGGAAAAGAACCGCGGCACAAAGAAAAACCAAGGGGAAATTGCTACACTACCTAATAAAAAAAATATCTTTTTTAGACTTAAATACCTCAAGAAAATTATCTAATAGATCTATCGTCGGGAAAAGTATAATCTTTGCTATTAAAAAAAATTTATTCAATTAAACTAACACAACTAAAATAGCATAGAAAGTCACCCAGACAATCTCCTCACTCCACACTTAAAATTGTGCATTGTCTCCAATGCACATCATAACTAATAAAAGGGTAAAAGAGACTCCCTGGTAGGCCAAAGGCCGAAGCACTAATAGCTTATGGGGTACTCAGACTTCTCCTAAGTTTGGTCCTTCTAATGGCTATGCATTCCATGCTTCTAAAAAATAAAAAAAATCGACACTACAAAAATAATACGAGTATAAAAAAACAAAAATATAACAAAATAAAATAAAATAAAGCAGTAAAGTTGGGTTGCCTCCAAAAAAGGACTTGATTTAACGTCGCGACACGACGCGAATCACTTTTTGCCTCCACCTCGAGCTTATGAATTGAACCCCAAGTTTTGATTCAAGCTTATGATTATGGTCATGGGGAGGTGGAATGAATCTAACTGGCCCAAGGAAATAATGTAGTATTGTGCACTCCTTGGCCTTTGTATGAGGTATGTAATCCTGACTTTCTGGCAAGAAGAATTCCGGAATATATGCACTTTGTTCCCCATTCCTTGACTCTTCGATTGGTTCAGATGACTCTATTTTCATATCATCATCCAAACATAATGTGGAAAAAATTTTGGAGTGTGGACCAATGTGCTCAAACACATGAACTTCAGGACTTTCAACATCCTCAACAACAATGATACTAGAATCAACAAAATTTATATCCTCAAAGTCCTTGGTTGGCTCTAGTATCACTTCTTCAACATTGACATCCTCAAATTGTTGTTGGCTAGGTTGTTGATGTTCTACTCTGACCTCCCCAATTAGCACCTCAAATTCATGCTCTTCTTGGCTACTATCCTCAATATTGGCTAGTTTAGCATTAAAAGCTCCAACCACTTGATTCAATTGAGCCTCCAACTTGCGAATAATTGCCTCTTGCCTTTCTATGTGCAATTGTTTCTCATTGTTTTGTTCCAAAATGCACATTAGCATATCATTAATCTCCTTCAGTTCCACATTCCCAGGTTCTTTGTTTCTATTAACTTCATAAGAAAAGGTAGAACCATCATAGTAAGGGGTTGGGGGAAAATAAGAAATATAAGCACAACCATGAAGGTGACCATTTTTACCACCACACATATCACACACATTCCACAAATAAGATTGAGTTGGTGCACATAACTCACTCTTAGGAACGTTTTAAAAATTTTGCCATGGGTGGTTTCCTTCACAATATGTATGGAGATCAATAGTAGAATTACCTACACCTAAATTCCCATAATTCCAAGATGCCATGTTTCTAAAATTAATAGTTATAAAAAAATACAAAAAAAAAAACAAAACAAAACAAAGAAAATAAAATAAAAGTTCAAATTCATAACCTAGCAATATATACAGCTACAACTACATCGTTAGTTCCCCGGCAATGGCGCCAAAATTTGATCACGCCGAACTCTAGTCCTAAAAAGGATAAGCGGTCGCTGCAAATATAATTTAGTCTAAAAGTCCGGAGTCGAATCCTACAGAGAACTAAGACTTAGCTATATTTGTTTAATATCACTAGAAGACAATATTGAACAATTTTCTAAATTATAAAGATTGGGATTTATATTTCTGACTAATTAACTAGCAAATACTACAAAGTGATAAAATTATCAACTAACGAGACAAAGGGTTGAAGACTAAATTAAGGATGTCTAGAGTTATGATTTCCCCCATCGTTGATTTCCTTTGTTGTATGTTTTTTATACTGTTGACTTAGTTGCCTCTATAAATCGTGAACTCTCCAGCTATCATAAATCTCTCTCAAGAAACTATGATAATTTACTAGACGCACTCTCTCAAGCTACGCTAGCTAGATTCGCATTACAGTTCACTTAGATTGCACCCGAGATATCGTTATCTCTAATCCAACCTCCAAACCCTCGGTTATGACTTTTGCCTATACTCGGGGAGTGATGCTGTTCAGACAACTACCTAAATATGAACTCTCTCTCAAGCAGATACATAATAAATAGGAACGGCTAATTGAGGATCCTTTCAATTAACCAAAATCAAAACGTAGTTGAATAAATAAAGATTAACAACCAACTCAAAACTGTATTAATATAACAACCAATTCATTTCCAACGGGTTTCTCGAAAACCAGATTAAAAGATTTAGCTACTTATAATAGTGTATTGGGAAAAATTGTATTCACATATATGGTGACATATCATGACACGTGGAATGGTCAATGAGTTATGCTAAGCTACGGTTCAAGAATTACAAAACAAGCACGGGTAAGGAAAAAGGAAGAGGCACGAGATGAGAGGATCATCACCCGTTCCTGTTTAAGTTTATTTACATATGAGCAATGAGAATAATGTACCTAGTTAAAGAAAAGGGTGCGAATACGACATGAAAAAAGAATTAAATTCTGAAACCGTTAAGGAATATACACATTCAATGTAATGATTATGTTACGTTGTGTAATGATCCGACTGGTCATTTTGAGCCCTAGCGCGTCGTTCAGTGGTCAGAGGCCATGAGCAGCTTCATTTCAGGTATATCAGCTTGTTCGCATGGTCGGAAATTTGAATTCTGGAAGATCGGATTTAAATTTAAATGAAAATTTTCATTTGAGAAGCTTAAAGTTGAAAGAATGAACTAGGATTGATTTTTTGAGTAAACGACCTCAGAATCGGGAGCTGAAGGTTCCAGCAGGTTTGTATGATGATATCGAACTTGGGCGTATGCCCGGATCGGGTTTTGGATGACCCGAGAGTGTTTTGGTGCCTATTGTGGAAGTTAGCATTTTAGAAGGAATTTCTTAAGTTTAACTTGAAGTGCATTTCAGTGTTATCGATGTTCGTTTGGGATTCTGAGACTAGGAATAGTTCCGTATAGTGATTCTGGAGTTGGGAGCGCAATCGGAAGTGAATTCGGAGGTCTGTAGGTCTTTTTGGAGCCAATTGGCTAAAGATAGAAATTTGAAAGTTTTTGAGGAGTTTGACCGGAGGTTGACTTTTTGATATCGGGGTCGGAATCCGATTTCGAAAGTTGGAATAGGTCCGTAATGTCAAATATGACTTGTGTGCAAAATTTGAGGTCAATCGAACGTGATTTGATAGGCTTAAACATCCGAAATAGAAGTTGGAAGTTCTAAAGTTCATAAAGCTTGGATTGGAGGCTGATTCATGGTTTTAGCGTTGTTTGATGTGATTTGAGGCTTTGAGCAAGTCCGTAATGTGTTATGGGATTGGTTCATATGATTGGTTGGGGTCTCGGGGGCCTCGGGTGGATTTCGGGTGGTTAACGGATCGAAAAATGGATTTTTGGGAAGGCTGGTGTTGCTGGTTTCTGGTATTTCCGCTTCTACGGAAATGGGACCGCAGAAGGTCTCGGGGGCCTCGGGTGGATTTTGGGTGGTTAACGGATCGAAAAATGGATTTTTGGGAAGGCTGGTGTTGCTGGTTTCTGGTATTTCCGCTTCTACGGAAATGGGACCGCAGAAGGTCTCGGGGGCCTCGGGTGGATTTTGGGTGGTTAACGGATCGAAAAATGGATTTTTGGGAAGGCTGGTGTTGCTGGTTTCTGGTATTTCCGCTTCTACGGAAATGGGACCGCAGAAGGTCTCGGGGGCCTCGGGTGGATTTTGGGTGGTTAACGGATCGAAAAATGGATTTTTGGGAAGGCTGGTGTTGCTGGTTTCTGGTATTTCCGCTTCTACGGAAATGGGACCGCAGAAGGTCTCGGGGGCCTCGGGTGGATTTTGGGTGGTTAACGGATCGAAAAATGGATTTTTGGGAAGGCTGGTGTTGCTGGTTTCTGGTATTTCCGCTTCTACGGAAATGGGACCGCAGAAGGTCTCGGGGGCCTCGGGTGGATTTTGGGTGGTTAACGGATCGAAAAATGGATTTTTGGGAAGGCTGGTGTTGCTGGTTTCTGGTATTTCCGCTTCTACGGAAATGGGACCGCAGAAGGTCTCGGGGGCCTCGGGTGGATTTTGGGTGGTTAACGGATCGAAAAATGGATTTTTGGGAAGGCTGGTGTTGCTGGTTTCTGGTATTTCCGCTTCTACGGAAATGGGACCGCAGAACCGGCCCCGCCGAAGCGAGGAAGTAACCACATAAGCAGTTGGGAGTGAGGTGAGCTGGGACCACAGAAGCGGTCAGGAAACCGCATAAGTGGTTCCGCTTAAGCGGAAATTAGACTGCAGGAGCGGTCCAGCCCAATTTGGCCAGAACCGCAGAAGCGGCCATAAACCGCAAAAGCGGTTTCCGCAGAAGCGGTAATGGTACCGCAGAAGCGGAAATGTCTGTAGGCAGAGGGGTTGTTTTAAGTCGGATTTTGGTCATTTCTTCTTCATTTCTTCATGGCCTGGGCAATTTTTAGGGAGCTTCAAGAGAGGATTTTTGTCGTCAATGTTAAGGTAGGTTATTCCTACCTATTTTGAGTTAAATACATTAATTATGTATGGATTTTAGTATGAAAATGGGTAGAAAATTGAGGTTTTGGTGGGAAACCTAGAAAATTATATTCTTGAAATTTAGCCACGATTTTGAGTATGAAATTAAGAGAAAATTGTATATTGGAGTTCCTAAGGTCATGGGTAACCTTTATCTTCGAGAAATTTTGGATTCCGGGCACGTGGGCCCGATGGCATTTTTGTCAACTTTTCATTCGGGATTAGGAATTATTATAAATTGGGGTGTAAAGTATAATTTAGCATAAATTAATGGATTTATATGATCGTTGGCTAGTTTTGGAGCATTGTGCGTTGGTGCAAGTCTTCGAAAAAATTTAGAATGCCGGTTGTGGATCTTAGGAGCGAGGTGAGTCTCCTTTCTAATCTTGTAAGGGGGAATTTACCCCATAGGTGAAGTGATTGATTATGTGCTCCTATTTGTTGGGGCTACGTACGCACGAGGTGACGAGAGACCGTTCGTAGCTATTATTATGCTATTGTCCGGGTAGTTAGGACCCATCAGCATGTTATACTTGGATTAATTATGAACCCATCGATGACTTGGATTGTTTAAATCACCTCTAATTAGTAAAAGAATTTAAAAAGAGATTAAACATCATTTCCTGAATTGTTAAATAGAGAATTGATTTTGTTTAGATAATTATTCCCCAATAAAATTCCATTGGCTATTCGAGCATGTATATTATGTGTACCTGCGTCGCATGGATGATTCGCGAGCAGCGTGATTGTGCATATTATGTGTACCTGCGTCGCATGGATGATTCGCGAGCAGGGTGATTGTGTATCTTATGTGTACCTGCTTCGCATGGATGATTCGCGAGTAGGGTGATTGTTTATTTTATATTGACCGCGTTGCATGGATGATTTACAAGCGGGGTAATAGATGCATCTATTGGTTCGGGCCGCTCGACCCTCGGCAATGCACAGTTTATATTCCTGTTGCATCGGTTCGTCGCCTCAGTGTGATTTGCGCATGTTATTTGTCACTTGAGAATTGTAAACATGGATTTGGCCCTTCGTGGCTTGACATAAATTGATAAGATAATAAAGAATAAACCTTGGAAGCCCATGCTTAATTATTGAAGGTGTTTTACCTCTTTTCTGGCTTCGCGAATTTGAACTACTTTATAAATCCATGATTTTCCTCGCATTTCTAGAATATTATTAATTGACCTCTAGTGAGTGTCGGAGTTGGCCATCTCGTATCTACTCCTTCGAGATTAGGCGGGATACTCAGTGAGTACACATTGATTACGTACTCATACTACACTTTTGTGCATTTTTGTCGCACAGGTATATATATACTTCTAGTTGCCTACTGGGCGTAGCAGAATGGATGACTCTGGGACAAGGTGAGCTGCATTGTTCGAGACGACCCGCAGCTAGTATAGTTCCCTTCAACATTTTTATTATTTGTTCCCTGTCCACTGTATTTCAGACAGAGGTTGTATTTTATTTTCCTTATCAATAGTTGCTCATGCACTGGTGACACCGGGTTCTGGGGATGTAATTGGATTTATTCGGAAATCTTAAAAGTTGTTTAATATTTCATTATTTATTCGGAGTAATATATTGAGTCTTGTTTAAATCGTATAAAAGAAATGTTTCCAAAATTGTTATAACGAGGATTTAATTAAGTATTCTAATTGGCTTGCCTGACATCGGTGTCCGGTGCCACCACGACCCTTAGTGGATTTTGGGTCGTGACAACATGGTATCAGATCAATAGGTTCCCGTCGGTCTCACGAGTCATGAGCAAGTCTAGTAGAGTCTCGCGGATCGGTACGGAGACGTCTGTACTTATCCTCAGGAGGCTATGGGGCTATTAGGAGTACTTCACTTCTTGATTTCCTTTTCGTGCGGTTCGATTCCTTTGAGGCTTATGGCTTTGATTTCTTCCTACTCAATCTTACGTGAGTGCTTATTATAAATCGAAAGTTGAAGAATTGAAATGGTACTACAAATGTGGTGCGGGATGATTTTTCCCGGTATAGTTGATTGGACTATGGTAGTCGTATTATGGAGGGATATTCTATTGTTTCAGCTCAGTAATAGAACTTCTAAGAGCCCTGAGACTAGGCACAGATTGCCATGATGCTTATGAGCAATTATTCCGCAGTGTTGTTGTGATGGTGGGACGTTTACCCACATGTCGGGCAGTGAATGAATTGAACGAAGGTTTACTCAATATGTAATCAAGGGATTCAGTATTTTATTCCCGACAGGGGAAAGTCAAACGAACTGAGGATGGTCAGAAGTGGACTGGTGGAAGTAATGAAACGTGGTAATTGCAAGCGTGGTGGAGTTCTCCTCTATATTGGGGTGTTGCTGTCCTAAATGGACGTTCTAAGTTTATCGGTGTTATAATCTGCTACAATCCGCCTTTCTGGCAGGATATTGTGAAATAATATTGGAGTTACAACAGTCAGATATCTCATGATGCAGTGGTTTAAGATCGAATCAGAATTTATAATGTTGCTGGCTTGATAAAGATGACCTTTGGAAAGGTTTAAAGTTAGCAGCAATGGTGGATTTAAGTGCCACGAAGATAGATTTCATTTAAGGCAACAATTGAGCAGCAAAGGATGAGGAAGGACATGTGGGAAGTGTCAGGTGGTGTTTAAAACTTCTAGAAGGCCAAGTATGAGGAACAAGGTCGAGTGGTTAATTAAAGAGATAACTTCCGCCAAAGTGGGAGAGTGGCGAGGATTGCATATGGGCTTGGTAGTAGGATGACTACGCACCTTAAAGAGAGTTTGGACCGAATTGGGGATTTTAATAATTGGTGATTGAAGCCTGGGGGTATGATGTGAAGTATGGGCTATTATGTGGCCGAAGATTGATATGGCAGAAAGGAGCTGCTTGAAATGAAGGAGGGTGCAGCATAACCCTGAATTTGGAAGGATGTTTCCACACATTTAATTGACGTCCGCGAGGGGCGAATGGACTTGTGCAAATGGAAGGTGAGCTCGGACTCAGGATGGACTATCGGTGTCATAGTGAATGTATCCCGTGCAGCGGCGTGGGAAGATGTCGGGAGGTGATTCCCCTAGGTAGGTTATTCCCCGTGATCAGGTTAGCGGTCGCATGGTTGGCGAAGCTTATGCAAAGAATTATATTGGTTGTTCAACAAAGAGATCGGTCGTGCGAATGTGGTTAATGATTCAAAATATGAAATATGGGGATTTACATGAAGATTCTGAGAAATTTTGATAACTTATGGCGCGAGGTTATGTCAATAAGAGGTAAAAAGGTCGGGCGAACTCAAGAATGGTGAAATGATGGCTTCAAGCTAAGTAGGAGAGTCCCACCGCTTATGATTGGGCTGTATGATTAACTACTTGCGTTATTTCTGGTTATTAGCATATTGATGGATTAATTCAGCTATGACAAAAGATCATAAGTGGTAATTCGAGCAAATGAATTGTTGGAGGCATGCGATGGTTAGCCTTATTGGATCATGTTCGGATTTGGAAAAAGGTTCAGGATTTATGCCTTGTATGGATACAGGTTTCAGAGAAAGCGATTTCATCGGGTGCTTCGCCGAGAGAGTATTCGTGTGTTATATGATTTATGGAGTGAATTATATTCGGGACCAAGTCATAGCGGGTGGCTCTCTATAATGGTCCTAGTGAATTCAAAAGTTAAAGTGTGGTGCCCAATAATTTCGAGCCTACGAGTACAGTTAAGAATCAAGCTTTGTAGCAGCTTATGAGAAGGTGGCCAGGAGTTCTATGATATTTTGACTTGTGGCGTAGCATTTGAGTGATATGGAATAGTTCGTAGGAATGGAGACAGTCTGGTCTCGTGATTCAAGATCACTCGGGGCTAGTGTAGATGGAGTATGTTATGCGTTGAATAGAGTTAGTCTTATTTTTAAGGCAAGCAAGGAGGAATTGGAAGAAGGTAATTAAATTGATTAGAAATAGTTGAATTGGCATATTGGGGCCAGTGATCAGTTCGTTCTGCGAGATCAAGTTTTGTGTATGATTTGTGGCGGTACGTGTAAGTCCTGTCGGCCGCCGTGATTGATGATTTATCAGGGGCATTCTTCTGTTATGGCTTGTTAAGTGGAAGCGGATTCTAGAAGGGCTATGGTGGCTTGGACCACTACTTGTAAATTTACATATTCTACGGTTATGGGAAATCACCTGTGTATTGCTATGATTCTCCTGAAGTGAGTTAAGTGCAAGGTTCTTATATGATGAAATGTGAAAATATTAATGAATTCAGAGTATGATGAAAATCGTGTCCTATCGTATATTGACACGTTGGTTGCGGTGAGAGGTATGAAATGTGAAGTGAGGATCAAGGTTGTAGTTCGGTGTTGACAAGGATATCATGGGCTCGGGTGAGCAAGGAAGGGGTTGAATGATTAGAGTAAATTGGTATTGTCCTCAGCGTCACCTGAGATCGATGTGTTATGGAAGAGGTTTTGCATCCTAGTTAACGATTCTGGATCGCTTTTCAGCGTTAGTGTGTTTGATGGTTTAGATGTGCGGATCGTTATTTATTTCGGAAAATTGTGGGAGCGAGTCCCACGGGAAGATTGTATAAGTGTGACATGCAGTCACTTGATTGGATAATGATTTAAACCAAGTATGATGATTGTGGTAATATCATTAATTTGAGAATTTATGCCTGGAGGGCACTTTGTATATTGGGTCATGAATTGAGGAGGTTGCTCCGGTCATGATGGTTATTCTTACGTGATATGAGGCAAAAGGGAGTTACTACAGACCTTTGAAAGGTCATTGGCCAAGTTGGTGCAATCAGAAATCGGCTTGAGATCGGTGGATTGATTTATTTGTGAACATGGCTTTATATCAGGACAGTTGTGTTCGTTTCAGCGAGCGTTCCCTATGGAGGAACAGTCGAGGTGTTAGTTTGTCATCATCTATTCCAGGTAATGATGTATTGTGTCGTATGAGTTGTGAAATGGCTTGGTAAATTCTTATGTGTTGAGGTTTCACGTAGCGATGATGTTATGTAAGCAGAATGGCTCTTGAGATTCAGATCTTGTATCGCACCTCAGTTGTGCTTGAGTTTTGTAGCCTATGGCGCTATGTGTTTTCTCAGGGATGGTATTATGTACTTAGCGTGCTTGCGATCGAAATTCGATATTTTTATTGTAATGAGCAATTTAGGTTGATGTACATCTCCTTATGTGAGTTGTATATATGGATCGGGTGGCACAGCGCCATGGGTATGTTATTTGGATCGGGTTGCACGCCGCAACAGTGTGATGTTCAGCACAGTTCCCCATACTTGTTTTATGTGCTTCGTATCCTGTCTTCTGAGGAAAGCTCGTATTAGCTATGATCCCGCATCGCATGTATGATTCGCGAGCGGGGTGTCTGTTCAGTATGTTGCCTGCGTCGCATATATGATTCGCGAGTGGGGTAATTGAACTTCCTTTTCAGATTTCATTTTCCTTCTGTATCGCATCCTAATTGGTAGCCTATTGGCACATGGCAGCATCATATGGGACCTTTGATTGTGTCTGAGGTGGCTTATTACCTGAGCAGTTCGTACTGGGTGAGACGAGATTATTGGATTTAGGACCAATGCAATTGGATTATGTGAAGTGAATTAAGGAGCTAAGACCATTAGATGGTTCAGAAAGAGGCAATGACTCATGTCAGGGGTGTAGACCCAATGATTTGTTGATTCAACAGTTGGTTATGAATTTCGACACCTCTCTTCCATCGTGTCGGTGTTGTAAAGGTTAGAGCAAGACCCATGTAGGTCATGAGATGCAATGGGAGCATTGGATCCGTGGAATTTCGATTAATTTAAACAAAAATGCTATTTTGGTCCTATGAGTAAAGTGATGCAAAGTGTGAATTCAGCGGAGTTATACAGTCATGTTTGAGTACAGCGTATAGTGATTGATATAGTGATCATATGTTGGAAACAGGCCTGGCATAGAATTCCGGATGTTGGAATTGGGCTCTAAGGCTTAATTGCTCGAATAAAAGGGAATATCTTCAGAATTGATCGAGCTAATGTGCTCAACTGAATTGTGGTAGCACGGGAAGGTGCATGAGAAGTTAAACAGCAATTTCAGACCGCTCCAGTGCAATTCTCAGCATGTTCGAGGACGAACGTATGTTTAAGTGGGAGAGAATGTAACGACCCGACCGGTTGTTTTGAGCCCTAGCACATCGTTCAGCAGTCCGAGGCCATGAGCAACTTCATTTCAGGTATATCAACTTGTTCGCATGGTTGGAAATTTGAATTCAGGAAGATCGGAGTTAAATTTAAATAAAAATTCTCATTTGAGAAGCTTAAAGTTGAAAGAATGAACTAGGATTGGATTTTTGAGTAAACGACCTTGGAATCGGGATCTGAAGGTTCCAGCAGGTTCGTATGATGATATCGGACTTGGGCGTATTCCCGGATCGGGTTTTGGATGACCCGAGAGTTTTTTAGCGCCTATTGTGGAAGTTAGCATTTTAGAAGGAATTTCTTAAGTTTAACTTGAAGTGCATTTAAGTGTTATGGATATCTGTTTGGGATTTCGAGTCTGGGAATAGCTCCGTATGGTGATTCTGGAGTTGGGAGCGCGATCAGAAGTCAATTCGGAGGTCTGTAGGTCTTTTTGGAGCAAATTGGCTAAAGATAGAAATTTGAAAGTTTTTGTGGAGTTTGACCGGAGGTTGACTTTTTGATATCAGGGTCGGAATCTGATTCCGGAAGTTAGAATAGGTCTGTAATGTCAAATATGACTTGTGTGCAAAATTTGAGGTCAATCAGACGTTATTTGATAGGTTTAAGCATCGGAAGTAGAAGTTGGAAGTTCTAAAGTTCATAAAGCTTGGATTGGAGGTTGATTCATGGTTTTAATTTTGTTTGATGTGATTTGAGGTTTCGAACAAGTCCATAATGTGTTATGGGATTGGTTGGTATGATTGGTTGGGGTCCCGGGGGCCTCCGGTGGATTCCGGGTGGTTAAGGATCGAAAAATGGATTTTTGAGAAGGCTGGTGTTGCTGGTTTCTGGTATTTCCGCTTCTACATAAATGGGACCGCTGAACCGGCCCCGCCGAAGCGAGGAAATAATCACATAAGCGGTTGGGGGTGAGGTGCGCTGGGACCGCAGAAGCGGTCAGGAAACCGCATAAGTGGTTCCGCTTAAGCGGAAATTAGACTGCAGGAGCGGTCCAGCCCAATTTGGCCAGAACCGCAGAAGCGGCCATAAACCGCAAAAGCGGTTTCCGCAGAAGTGGTAATGGTACCGCAGAAGCGGAAATGTCTGGAGGCAAAGGGGTTGTTTTAAGTCGGATTTTGGTCATTTCTTCTTCATTTCTTCATGGCCTGGGCAATTTTTGGGGAGCTTCAAGAGAGGATTTTTGTCGTCAATGTTAAAGTAAGTTATTCCTACCTATTTTGAGTTAAATACATTCATTATGTATGGATTTTAGTATGAAAATGGGTAAAAAAATTGAGGTTTTGGTAGGAAACCTAGAAAATTATATTCTTAGAATTTAGCCACGATTTTGAGTATGAAATTAAGAGAAAATTGTATATTTGAGTTCCTAAGGTCATGGGTAACCTTTATCTTCCAGAAATTTTGGATTCCGGGCACGTGGGCCCGATGACATTTTTGTCAACTTTTCATTCGGGGTTAGGAATTGTTATAAATTGGGTTGTAAAGTATAATTTACCATATATTAATGGATTTATATGATCGTTGACTAATTTTGGAGCATGGTGTGTTGGTCCAAGTCTTCGAAAGAATGTAGAATGCCGGTTGTGGATCTTCAGAGCGTGGTGAGTCTCCTTTCTAATCTTGTGAGGGGGAATTTACCCCATAGGTGAAGTGATTGATTATGTGCTCCTATTTGTAGGGGCTACGTATGCACGAGGTGACGAGAGTCCGCGCGTAGCTACTATTATGCTATTGTCCGGGTAGTTAGGACCCATCAGCATGTTATACTTGGATTAATTATGAACCCATCGATGATTTAGATCGTTTAAATCACCTCTGATTAGTAAAGAATTTAAAAAGAGATTAAACATCATTTCCTGAACTGTTAAACAGAGAATTGGTTTATTTGGATAATTATTCCCCGATAAAATTCTAATTGGCTATTCGAGCATGTATATTATGTGTACCTGCGTCGCATGGATGATTCGCGAGCAGGGTGATTGTGTATATTATGTGTATCTGCATCGCATGTATGATTCGCGAGGAGGGTGATTATGTATCTTATGTGTACCTCCGTCGCATGGATTATTCGCGAGCAGGGTGATTGTTTATTTTATGTTGACCGCGTCGCATGGATGATTCGCGAGCAGGGTGATTGTTTATTTTATGTTGACCGCGTCGCATGGATGATTCGCGAGCGGGGTAATAGATGCATCTATTGGTTCGGGTCGTTCGATCCTCGGCAGTGCACAGTTTACATTCCTGTTGGATCAGGCCGTCTCCTCGGTGTGATTTGCGAATGTTATTTGTCGCTTGAGAATTGTAAACGTGGATTTGGCCCTTCGTGGCCTGACATAAATTGATAAGATAATAAAAAATAAACCTTGGAAGCCCTTGCTTAATTGTTGAAGGTGTTTTACCTCTTTTCTGGCTTCGCGAATTTGAACTACTTTATAAATCCATAATTTTCCTCACATTTCTAGAATATTGTTAATTGACCTCTAGTGAGTGTCGAAGTTGGCTTCTCGTCTCTACTCCTTCGAGATTAGGCGGGATACTCACTGAGTACACGTTGATTAGGTACTCATACTACACTTCTGTGCATTTTTGTTGCACAGGTATATATATACTTCTAGCAGCCTACTGGGCGTAGCAGCATGGATGACTCTGGGATTAGGTGAGTTGCATTGTTCGAGACGACCCGCAGCTAGTATAGTTCCCTTCAGCATTTTTATTATTTGTTCCCTATCCACTGTATTTCGGACAAAGGTTGTATTTTATTTTCCTTATCGATAGTTTCTCATGCACTGGTGACACCGGGTTCTGGGGATGTAATTGGATTTATTTGGAAATCTTAAATGTTGTTTAATATTTCATTATTTATTCGGAGGAATATACTAAGTCTTGTTTAAATCGTATAAAATAACTGTTTCCAAAATTGTTATAACGAGTATTTAATTAAGTATTCTAATTGGCTTGCCTGACATCGGTGTCCGGCGCCACCATGACCCTTAGTGGATTTTGGGTCGTGACACGTAGCATTTAATGACATTAATTACTCATAATAGCCTTATTATGACTTAAGCATAACGTGTATTCCCAAAGATTCCCAAAGGGACCTATAAAGGAGAGATATGTAATCAGTTGAAGGGGGTGACTATTGAAATATACTTTGATTTATTTGCTTTCTCAGAATATCATTTTCAAGTTTGATTCTTTATATACCTTTTTCGATTATTAGTAACTCGATTCTTCCAAATTTTAGCTTTGGCTAAAAATCTGTTTTTTGGTTAAACAAATTGGTTCCATTACCGGGAATCTGATAATCAATTATATTTTAACTCGATTTTTTGTTTTAAATCAACTATGTCGAAAAACAACGACAACACTCAAGGAGATCAAATCAATCAGCAAAATCAGGGTGATCCTCAAAATAATGATAATCAAGTTCCAACTCCGCACGGCTCACCGCGACAATCTCGTGAGGGCACTCCTGATGGGTCTCACACAGAAGAACGTGGTCAATTTGCGAATGAAGAGGCTATGAATGATGCCTTACAAAAACTTATTGCCTCACAAGTCAATAAAGCTCTTCAAGCCTTTGTCAACCAATTACCTGCTGCTCCACCCACACCTACTCCAAACAACAATACTTTGGAAAATCCTCGTTCTAGATTAGTTAATTCAGGCAGTGGTGGAACCCCAAGAAAAACACAGGAGGGAGACCTAGGTAATCCAATTAATTCTTATTTACAAAATCTTGTACTAACTTTGCAGAAACAGCTTAAGGAGCAAAATGAACGCATAGAACAAATACCTGGAGTACCACCTGTGATCAAGGCAGTAGATATAGATAAATATTCTCAACAACCTTGGAAGCCAAGTGCTGCCCCCCTCCCAATTCCAAAGAATTTTAAGATGCCTGACATTCCAAAGTACGATGGTACATCAGACCCGCAAGATCACGTTACTGCATTCACGAAAGGCGTCAAGGGCAACGATTTGACAAAGCAAGAAGTCGAATCAGTCCTAGTCAAAAGATTTGGTGAAACGCTCAATAAAGGGGCCTTAACATGGTATTCTCTTTTACCTGAAAATTCTATAAATTCATTTGCTGAGCTTGCAGATCTATTTATTAAAGCACATTCGGGAGCTCAAAAAGTTGAAAAGAGAATGGAGGACATCTTCAAAATCAAGCAAGGAGATTCAGAGTTGCTTAGAGAGTTCGTAGATAGATTTCAACGGGAAAGAATGACGATGTCGTGAGTACCTGACAATTGGGCGGCCATAGCTTTCGCCAGCAATTTGAATGAGAAGAGTTCAGAAGCCACGAGGCGACTCAAAGAAAGCCTTCATGAATTCCCAGCAACAACGTGGAATGATGTCTACAATAGATGCAGTACAAAGATGAGGATTGAAGAGGATATCATTTTACGACATAAAATAGAAGAAAAAGTAAGTTCAAGACATATAGAAAATGAAAAAATATCTGGTTAAAAAAGGTACGAGCCTTATATGGGACCTACAGGAAAGGACTCACACTCAAGGCAAGATAATCAAAGGGACGATCGCAAATATAGAAGCAGGGAATCAGGCTCTTCATCAAGGTTCAATAGGACCTCACGTGGACCACGTGACAATGCGGAAAGTTTAAAAGCAAGGTTTGGTGGTTACCATTTTAACGTAACCACTTCTGAACTCGTTGCTAATTTAAGAAGCATGGGAGATATGGTACGATGGCCCAAGGAGATGAGATCGAATCCAAACATATGAAACCCTAATCATTGGTGCGGATTTCACAACGACCACGGGCATTAAACCGCAGATTGTATATTTTTGCAAGGTGAGGTTGATCATTTGTAAAAGCAAGGGTATCTCAATGAGATATTTAGTGAGAAAGGTAAACAAGCATATATGAAGAACAGACAGGAGACTCCAAAACCGCCCTCGCCCAAAAGAACCATCAATGTTATAAGCGGGGGTGAGGATATCAATGGTGTTTCATATACCGCAGCTAATAAAACCTCCAAGATATCAATCACTCATGGGAAGCGGTTGCGACATGTACTAGAAGAAGAGAATATTAAATTTAACGATACAGATGCAGAGGGACTCTTAACTCCACATAACGATGTACTGGTAATATCTTTACTTGTACATGATACTAACGTGAAATGAGTCTTGATTGATCCAAGAAGTTCTATGAATATTATTTTGATGCGAGTATTAAGCGAGATGCAATCTAAGGATAAATTAATCTCAAAAGCGCATACTTTGTCGGGATTTTACAACTCTAGTGTTGTGACAAAAGGAGAAGCAATCCTTACTACATTCGCATAAGGCGTTGTAAAAGATACCAAATTCCAAGTCGTAGATATAGAAATGGCTTATAACATGATTCTTGGGAGACTATGGATCCATGACATGGATGTTGTTCCATCAACGTTACATCAAGTTATTAAGTTTTCATCACCTTGGAGGATATGTCAAATCAGAGGTGATCAACAAACTTCTAGAAGCATCGATTCTGTTGCAAACTCAGCAGATAAGGGTGAAGACAAATAGCCATTATAGAATTCAGGGAGGAGAGATACGGTATCAACCTCAACTGAACGAGAGCAAGTAGATGCGGATTCAAGACCTGATACCATTTAAGAGCCAAAGGAGAACGACAACATCAAAACAACCTTATAAGAATTAGAGGTTGTGGTCTTATTTATACACTGGCCCGAGAGGAAAGTGTATATAGGAGCCAATCTCAGCCTAGAGGTAAAGCGTAAGATAATTGAATTCTTAAAAGCTAACGCAGATTATTTTGCTTGGTCCCATTCTGACATGACAGGGATACCGCCAGAGATCGTGACTCATAAACTAAATGAAGATCCATCATACCCTCCAATCACGCAAAAGAAAAGAAAGCAAGGAACTTTCAAGAATAAGGTGATTCAAAAAGAAGTTCAAAAATTGCTAAAAATTGGTTCAATTCGTGAGGTAAAATATCCTGACTGGTTAGCTAACACTATTGTGGTTCCTAAGAATAACAGTAAGTGGAGAGTCTGTGTAGATTACACATATCTTAATAAAGCCTGTCTAAAAGATTATTTTCCTTTACCACACATAGATCAATTAATTGATGCTACTGCAGGGCATGCGCTATTGAGTTTCTTAGATGCATATTCAAGTTATAATCATATCAAAATGGATCCAGAAGATGAGGAAAAAACTTCTTTCATAATAGACAGGGGGACTTATTGTTATAAGGTAATGTCCTTTGGTCTTAAGAATGTAGGTGCGACGTATCAGAGGTTAGTTACTCAAATGTCTCAAGAACATTTAGCTAAGACCATGGAGGTATATATAGACTATATGCTAGTTAAGACTCAGCATTCAGAAGATCATATATCGCATCTATCTGAAACGTGCGAAAATATAATATGAAGTTGAATCCAGAAAAATGTGCATTTGGTGTGGCATCGGGTAAGTTTTTAGGTTTTCTTGTTTCTAACTGTAGTATTGAAGTAAACCCTGCATAGATTAAGGCCATTGAATAAATCCCTGATATTCTTTCAAACAAGAAATAAGTACAAAGACTGACGGGAAGAATCGCAGCTTTGGGAAGGTTCATTTATAAATCATCGGAAAAATGTTTTAAATTTTTCTTGGCTCTTAAAAAGCAGGATAATTTTGAGTGGGATGAAGGGTGTCAACGGGAACTTAGAAATTTGAAGACTTACTTATCAAATCCGCCTTTGCTAGCAAAACCAAGAGTCGGGGAGAGACTTTTCATCTACCTTGCTGCTTCAGAAGTTGCGGTAAGTGCAGTTTTGGTTCGTGAAGAGCAGGGTAAGCAATATCCTATCTATTATGTTAGTAAATCTTTATTGGATGCAGAGACACGGCATCTAGAAACTTAAGACCATATTTTCAATGTCATCCCATTGTTGTGGTAACTACATACCCTTTCCGTAGTATATTACATAAGCATGAGTTGTCAGGAAGGTTAGCTAAATGGGCCATAGAATTAAGTGAATATGAAATCACGTACCTACCTAGAACAACAATAAAGTCCCAGGTATTAGCTAATTTCGTGGCTGATTTTAGCTGGGGGATGCAGTTTGAAGCTGAAAAAGAAGTTCAGGTACTTAATGGGGCTAATCTAGGAACATGGACTTTATTCACTGATGGCTCATCTAACATAAAAGCAGCTGGATTAGGCATCGTTTTAGTACCACATACGGGTGAAACTATTAGGCAGGCTATTAAATGTCATTCCATAACTAATAATGAAGCAGAGTATGAAGCTGTGGTTGCAGGTTTGGAATTGGCACGAGAACTTGGTATAAGTCAAGTGGTGATCAAAAGTGATTCTCAGCTGGTAGTTAACCAAATGCTGGGGACTTATACAGCTAGGGAAACAAGGATGCAACAATACTAGGAAAAGGTGCGAGAACTGATAAAGCAGTTTCAAACTTGGAAGGTCATTCAAATACCAAGGGATGAAAACGTTGAAGCAAATGCCTTAGCCAATCTTGCATCCGCAGTAGATGTGGCAAATGATGCAAACGCCTCATTTATTCATTTATTTCATTTAGTTCTCGAACCTGATAAGAACGAGGTAAATTTTAATAATTTAACTTAGGATTGGAGAAACGAAATTGTTTCTTTTTTACAGTACGGTAGCGTCCCTAATGACAAGAAGAAAGCATACGCGCTTCAAAAAAAGGCCACTAGTTACTGTTTAAAATAGGGTAACCATTACCGTAAAATGTTTGGTGGCCTCTTAGCAAGATGCCTCGGACCTTCTCAGGTGGAGTATGTAATGAGAGAAATACATGAGGGGCATTGCAGGAACCACGCGGGAGGAAGATCACTAGCAAGAACCTTGATTAGGGTAGGGTACTATTGGCCAAAAATGGAAGAAGAAGCGGAAAGTTTCGTGGCTAAATGTGATAAATGTCAGAGATACGGTAACAATACGTACCAACCAGCAGAATTATTACATTCGGTTATTGTGTCTTGGCCATTTATAAAATGGGGAATGGATATAGTAGGACCGTTGCCTCAAGCAAAAGGACAGGTAATGTTTCTGCTCGTACTTACTGATTATTTCACTAAATGGGTGGAGGCAGGAGCATTTAAACAGGTGCGAGAAAAGGAAGTCAAGGACTTCATTTGGCATAACACCATCTACCGATTCGATGAACCAAAGGAAATTGAATGTGATAATGGTCCTCAATTTATCGGAGCTCAAGTCACAGAATTTCTTGAGAGTTGGAAAATAAAAAGGATTACGTCTACACTTTATCATCCAGTGGGTAATGGAAAAGAGGAATCATCAAAAAAAGTGATCATTAATAACTTAAAGAAGCGATTAGAGGAGTCAAAGGGTAATTGGCCTGGAGTGTTACTCGGAGTTTTGTGGGCATATCGCACAACAACAAAAACGAGTACAGGCGAAACACCCTTATCTTTGGTTTATGGAGCTGAGGAACTAATCCCAGTTGAAATAGGAGAACCAAGTACAAGATTCTCACAAGCAGCACAAGAGTCTAATGATGAAGAGATGCGGGTCAATTTGGATTTATTGGAAGGCAGGAGAGAAGCTGTGCTAATAAGAATGGCAGCAGAGAAATAGGTGATCGAACATTATTACAACAGGAAAGCACGCCTGAGATACTTTAAAATTAGGGAGTTCATGATTAAAAAGGTTTTTCAATCTACAAAGGCCACCAACGCGGGTAAACTAAGTCTAACCTGAGAAGGACCCTACAGAGTTCGTGATATTGCAGGAAAATGAGCATACGAGTTGGAAACAATGGACAGGAAGACACTTCCTTCACATTGGAATGATGTTAATTTGAAGAGATACTACTTCTGAGGGGAAACCCATGGTCAGGTATCGCCATGTTAAATTTTCACTACTACAAAAAAGGTCTTTGGCGACAATTAGGTAATTACCACTAAAGAATTATTTAAGCTGAAATATTAGCGGCACATAACCATTAGCCACTAAAAGATATATTTTTAACGACAATAAAAAATAATTACCATTAAAAATCCCTAATTGAATTATAATTTTTATTATTTTAACTTTTCCTCCTTACCATCTTTTTCTCTAATTTTTTGGGACAATAAATTACATTCCCTATGATTAGAAAACCCTACAATTAAAAAAATAATAGGAAAAACCAAACCCAGTAATTAGAATCATATAGAAAGACGCCTGTAATTAGAGAGATCGATCGAAAACCATCGCTGAAAAACCTCCGCCTTCACAGTCTCCGGCCATCCCAGGTCATTGTCATCGAGTTATATATAATTTTGGGTTGATGCTAACTCGATTATTATCAGTTTCTCTATTAATCTTTTCCTTCAATCTTCGCCTGAACTTCTTCAACTTTTATTTCGTGTAGGTTTCAAGAATTATTGCAGAAAGCCTTCGTCTCCTTCAATTTCCACTCTTAATCAGCAGAAGTTTTGCTTACCTGGTTCCAATTTTAATTTTTGATTTTGATATCCAACTATGGCCTTTTTAGATTAGCGAAAGTATAGTTTTTTCTGCATTTACTAAGTCGTTTGTGATATCTGGTTGTTGTAGATCAATAGTCGATTGATTGAATTGATTCCTCGTTAGTCTCTTGTTTTCGAATTGGTTCCTCCGTTTTCATGGCTACTGTTATTTTTGTGTTTTTCAAGAAATTTTCTAAGTGTCAGGCAGTCGAGATATGCATTCAACCATGTTCAAACTTTTTGCCTGAGTATATGTGTGTGTGTGTGCGTGTGTGTATATATATATATATATATATATATCTTGCTGATGTAAAAGGATTTCTGAATTTTTATTATATATTGAACTTACTTTTCTTAATTCTCCATACCAAAAGAGTTAGCAAAAATTGTCACCAATTTATATTCTATGATCCAGTTTCAAAGCCTCCAAATATGATCTTAATCCTTCCATGTATATATTTCCTATAGCATCTGTATAGCCTATGATGTTCCTTTCTGTACAAGAAAGACACAATTAGGGATGACAAATGTGGAAGCTTGACAAGCTCTCAATGCAGTCTTATGGAGCTTACAGCACTTGTCTTTTTCGGGGTAGTTGTTTGTTAAATATTTCTTGTTCAACGTTGTGGTCAGATGATGACGCTCTCTGTGAACTTTTAACTGTTCAATCTTATTTCCTATGAAATTGAGATAAACATCCTGTGGTTCTTCTATAATTGTGGTATTATTATAGATTTTGGAAGGTTGAAATCTGTATATCAGATTCTTCGATTGTAGACCTAATGCGCATTTTTTGTCCCCTTAAAAAGTTCTTATCATTTGTAAGAAACTAGAGGTAACTAGGAAGGCGTACTAACTCTGTGATTATGATTATCAGGCATGTCTTAACATACCTATAGCATCAACATCTGAGAAGCGACTTAGAAGGGAGCATGTCGTAGTCCAGATAAGGGAGAGGCTCTCAAAGGGAAAGTGGTCGTGGTATGTAATACTGTGTGCTATTCCTAGTTTTTGCCTCTAGCTTTCTACATAGTGACATAAGTACATCACTATTGCAACTTTGCAGATGTAGTATTTGGAAGGAGATCTTCCTATAGTTGCTCATGAGATTTTGTGATCTATTGATAATTTAATAATCAAAGCAGAAATTTGATTCTTTGTTCCATGATTCATCATATCTGTTACTGAAGGGCATCTAATGGGACAAGCTTGCTAGCAACACCCACCTTCTGACTTTTCCTTAAAGTCTTTTATCTGTTTTCTTTATGCATAATCTATTTATCACACATTATCAGACGTATATTCTGCTATTTCTTCATTATATTTTTGGAGAAAGCCTCTTGGATACATAATTATTCTATAATTTTGGTTGTGGTATGTGCCATTTCCTCCTCTCATGTTGAGGTTGTCGGTAGGGGGGAGAAGTACAATTGTTGGAAGAGTCTTCACATTGATAAGGCGAAGGAAAATTATTGTTCTTGTGATGCCCATGTTTTTTTGGTACACTGTCGAGCGCTTCCCATAGAATTTATACTGGGCATTCAGACATGTCTGTTAGCATCAATTTCTGAAGACATTGCTACCCCAATTGACCTGGTTGCCATAAATCCGTGTGAATTGATTGGTAGCACGATCAACTTATTTTTGAGACATTCCTTAAATTATAACGTTATTCACTTTGTATGTTTTGGCAATAGGCATGCAGCTTTCTGTTACCTCTTCCACAATTATTATGGTCACATAAAGAAGGATTTATTGATCTAATTGGTTTGAAGGTATATATGCAAGCTTTGAAAGGTTAGTTTTCTGGTCCTTGTTTTGGATGCTTTGCCTTCTTCTTTTTTTCTTTGTATGTGCATGTGTGTTGTAGCTTATGGATCTTGTGTCCTGTAAGAGCATCTTGTAATTTCTTCATGGTTACCTCCTTGTTATAGTTTTATAAATCTTTCCTTTTGATCCTGTATATGAGTTTGTTTAAACTGCGGATCTGGAACTCTTTGTTTTCTTTTCAGGATAATAAATGATGCAAACATGGAGCATAGTTATGAAGGTCTCTTGTGGACATTGAGGTGTGTTATGCCTAATTTTCATCGTTATATTAGCTTTATTATGTTGTACTGGACATGTGGCACTGACTGGTCTTCTATTATATATTATCATTGTTTGTGTTACTTCTATTTACTGTTTGTAATTTCTAACTTCGATGGTACTGCTCCATAATAATCTGCATTAGAATGCTAAGATATAGGAGTACTCTGTTTTATTTTTACATTTTCTTCTGAATTCTACCCTCAACCCTTCTAGGAGTCTTCAAGGACTTTCTTTGATGCTACAGTTTCCTATTCCAGCACTGCAAACATCTTCAGAGTTGTCATCCACATTTAATGGGTTAACGGTCTGTTCTTTCAAAATGTGTTGGCATATTCAAGTTTTGGACACCTTGGTGACCTGTTTGACCTTTTACTGTTAAATTTAGAGAACTTTTTGTTGCCTTATAGCTGGTAAGATTGTTATTTGAATATTTGAATTATTTGTATTTTTGAGCTGTATCTTTCTTGTATTTGTGTGTTCATAGTTTGTCAAAAGTTGTTAACTAAGAACTTAAAATAGGGGAAAATAGAACACAATTAAATGGTGCAAAGATAGAAAGATGAAATTTCTAATTCAAATTTGATGAAGTGGCCTTTCTAACCTTTCTGCTTTTGGTAATTGGGGAGGAGGGGGCTTGCGAGAGTGATAGAATTAACTTAAGTACACCAATTAGCTTGCTCTCACTTTTAAATATTCTGGCTTTTGTCCTTGAAGTAGTTTTAAATTTGTGTTGTTGCTCTAATTTTTGGATTGAGACCCTTTATGAGTAATGTAAGAACGCTCTTTTCTTGATTATTCCATATTATTTTCTTTTGAACTTGAGACAGATTTCTTTCCTAACCTTTATATGACTGCATAAAATGGAAGCTTCCCTGCCTAATCGTTTTTCGTTTATTGTCTTTACTATTTTCCCTTTTTTTGGGGTCTCATGCTGGCATTTGCTTCGATTTCCTAAGACACAGTGGCAGAGTGGGCGATTAGCCTCTCACAGGGATAGTAGCTTGAGATATTCTTCCCTTTGCAGTCTAAGACCATCATGTCAGAAAGCGGCTATTACATGGTTCTCTATCTCACCTCACTGATGCGGGGTTTTCACTACAACATTAATAAAAATAACTTTACCCCCCAAAAAATTAGTGACTTCAGTTCACGAAAATCTAGCTTTCTCAGCTACAACATCTTATGCTAGGAAGAGACTTAATGAGCTTGCGATTTTGAAATTTATTAATTTGAAATACCATCTTATTAGATGAATTTCAGTATGACATTGATAAAGAGCACACTCAGAAATGCTGTCTCATTTCTTATCCTTACCAAAAAAAAGATGATGTCGTCCATTACGAAGATTTTTTTACCTATGTTTAAATATTGGAGTTCCAACTATAAGCTCAGTTCACACTGTTTACTAGAATTTTCTTTATTAAGTAAACTAAATATTTCAACAGGATATTTTGTATAGAAGCTAAGCCTTAATCAAGTTTATTGAAAAAAGATTTTCATGTAAAATCACAAGGACGTGAAGATTTAAGTAAGGTGGACGAAATATTAGTAAGTAGTTAATATCTGATTTAACAGCATGAAATACCTTGATTGGTGGTTTTTTCATTAGATGCTGAATTAGCAACACAAGCTCGGGTGGCCCAATATTCAAATATTCTTGTGGCAAAAAGAGGAAAGAGGAACAAATATTTCACGTACAAGTCTTTTTTTAATTGTTCACTTGGGGATTTGTGGTCCCTGTGAGCACGTGATTTTTACCCTAAGCAGATTATTCCAAAAATGTCAAATAAAATGATTTTTACAATTTTACGAAGTATATTGCATCCTTTTATTAATTAGTCACATAATAACTCATAATTAAAATACAAAAAATATATATGCTTTAAGATTCACATTTTACATTTTTTAGTAGTATTAACGTATTTTCAAAAATAATAGAAGAAAATCATAAAAATTAGTTCATTTTATTCTTGAGTGCTTTAATTAAAATTACTACAAATGGCTAGTAAAATAATTTTTTTGAAGTTTAATTAGAACAATTTTGAATTTTTAAATTTTAATCTCAATTTCATAAATCAAACATACAAATACATATATTACATATATATACATATTTTTGGGCCAAAATACCCAACACAAATACCCAACCCAAAATAAATACCCAACCCAACCCATTTGTTAACCCTAAAATAATAAAAAAAAAAGAGAAAAATCGGACCCCCCCCCCAATAAAGAGACACAGAAATACCGTGTCTCTATACACTCTCTATCTTCATCTATCCCCATCTCGATATACTCTCCAGAGAGAACACAGGCGGCGATATATACAAGAACACAGACGAAGAAATACACACGAAGAAACAGAGAGAACTCACACGAAGAAATACACGAGATATAGAGAACAAAAATACAAAGACTAAGGGCGATACAGAACATACAGGAAGGAGAATACAGAGCAAAGGCGATAGAAGAAACACGGAGAAAACTTCTGAAGTCGAAAGTGAGGGAGAGGAAATCGTAAGAAGAAGGAGGCTCGGAGAAGAATTTCGAAGAAGGAATTCAAGGAAAAAATTTCAAAAGGTTAGACTCTGAGAGATGTGAGTTTCGAGTGAAAATTTTTCTTCCAATTTCTAGCAAAAATTGTGTAATAACGTTTGGATTTCGAAGTTTCATTTCGTTTTGGTGTTATTGTTGAATCTCTGACTGATTTTAGCCTTTATAGGTTCTTCTCGTTCTTCGTTGTGATTTTTTTGAATCAAATCTTTTCGATTGCTTGTATTCCGACTCAATTCATTTTTGATGTGTTTCTGGTTGGATATTCCTCCTCGACCTATGACCCTGCCCTGTTTGCTTGTTTTTATAGCAATTGAATCGATTGGTTTTGTTTAAAATGATTGTTTGGCTTTGTTATTTTGTTGGTTTGTTGATATAGATTAGGATTTTAATTTCATTTTGATTTATCGATATCAAAAATGCTTCAGATAATTTACAGTAGTTCTGTTAAACCAGTAGAAAAGAGTTACTGAGTTTCGATTAGAGATTGTGGTCGATTTTGTCGATTCTTGTCGGACTGGTCGATATCATGGTTTAGTTTGAATCTCCAAACTCAGTGCATGCTCTGTTTAGTCGAGTTTTTAAACTAGATTGGTCTTAGTTCAATGCGAAAGCTAGTTTACTGCAGGGTCTTTTTATTTCATTTTGGGCTTGAACATGATTAGAGTTTTGTGTTTGTGGTCACAACTGCTGCATTGGTTTGTTAAGGGTGAACTGTTGTTCGTTGTCAAAGAATTTTTGATTCGAAGTATGTGCTGTTACTTTGGCCAAGTTATGCATTCTGTCTTGCTAGACTTATTTCGATTTTTTTTTTTACCATTTGAGTCTAGTTTATTAGCCTCTCTTGCATTTCAGTCACAGCATGTGTTAAAGCACAAATAACCATGACTCCATGACAGTCAAGTACTGAAATTGTACTAAAAAATAAAGCATCGATCTGTTGTATAAGTTGCTGGGCATGTTTCTATCCATCTTAGAATAGTTTAAGTATGTAGCAAAAGCCTCGTATCGTTACTTGCGTCATATTTCATCCATGTTCACTTAGAAGATTGTTCAAAGTCAGTTTAAATGGCTCATATATGTTCAAGTTCTCTTTATTGGTTTATAT